>BSAI01000130.1:283947-320155 GCA_036245035.1 Adrianichthys oophorus
GGCTTCATTAGCAGCGGTTTGCATCATCTCAGCCCAAAACGTCACATGTCATCAACGCTTCCATTCTTTATCGGCTCTTGCAGTACAGACAGTGTAACCTTCAGAAACCTGCTGCCCACAGTTTTACGTCTTAATTAGGAGCACTGTCAGAGGAGCGCAGCGCTTCTCGTCCCGATCAGAGTGGACAGAGAGGAATGGAGACGCAGTGTGAAAGATGGAGGGGAGGACAAAGTCAGATAAAGAGACAGCAGACAAAGGCAGTGAGAAGGAAGGAGTAGATACGGGTAAGGAAAAAGTGACTAATGGGATGAGGAAGAGAAGGAGAGCGGCTGCAGAGAAATGAAGGACACGAAGAGGCAGAGTTTGAGATGCAGCTCAATCATGGGTGAAGTGTTGCAAATAGTGAACCGTCAAACAGAAATCCTGGAAGCTTTTACGGCCCCATATACAAACGATCATAGTACAGAGCTTCAAAGTTCTGTTCTGCAGGACTTGCTGCTCCAAAACTAGTAGTATCAGAGAAATAAACCAAAACTAGTCTGAAAATAAAAAAGAAAGATTATTTCCATGTTGAGTATGAGCCTGAATCTTTGAGAAAAAGAGTGAAATCTGAGGTCTTCACTGCTACAACTCTCGGGATCCAAACAGAGGAAGGAGGATGAAAAAAGCAGGAAAAAAGACCTTCATCACAGGCATCACAGAAAATGTAAATAAAACTAGATATCAGGGAAAGTTTGATGTGTAGAAATACTGCAGAATTGAGAGGGCCTGCTTTAAATGTCCCTGTGAGTTTGACAGTGTGTATCTGTGTGTGGTGGGGATTCTTCTCTGTGACCAAAGCTGAATTTTGAAATAACGGAGACTTCAGTGTAGGCAGTCAACAGCAAGCATGAGAAAAAGAGGAGGGAGGAGGGTGATGTAGTGCTGAAGAGGAGCGGGGAAGTGTTGGCTGCGAGAAAGAGTGAAAATCCGGCTTAGCAGCAAAAACACTGGAGATGCTTGTGTCCTCGGTTTGGGGACAGCTGACGGGTTAACACTATTAAGACTGTGGAGAAGGAAGGACTGAATGTGCATCTGTGCTCCTCAACAGTGGGATTGAAGCGTTCGCTCCCAGACGGACAGGCGAGCCGAGAGAACAGATTCTTCTGTTTTTTTCCTTCTCTTTGATAAATTTGTCTTTCTGAGATCTTATCAACAGTAGCAAAAAACATTTTGTTTCTTTGAAGGTTTCTATTGCTTCTTCAAAAACAGAAGAATGAGTGAAGAGCTGCACTTTCAGCACTTCAGCATGAAGAAAACCTGTGTTACCATTACTCATTGTAATTGAAGAGGAGACATCCTATCAATTGTAAAAGATCTTCCTGTCATTAAGGTTAATAAGCCATTTTAGAAAATCATCGCTAACATCAGATACATTCATCATAATATTAACAGACATTGATAAAATATCTGTACAAAATTCTTTTTCCAGGCACAACAAAACTAAAGACACGACCCTGACAGAAAGAGTCTCGAGATGGCGTCGGCAGGTAAAAAGAATGATATCTGGAAACCCTTCAACAATCTATTCAATCAGCCAACGCAGCACTTTTCCAACTCCCGTCACATCTGCACTTATTCCTACTTTTCAATAATGAAAGACTTTAATTCATTTAAAGACAACTCAGCTCCAGTCAGATGAATGAGTGAAGATCCAACCTCCAGACTGACAGGACACAAACAGAGGTTTTCAGTGGGAAAGACCACGACACAGACGTTCAAATGTCACGTTTCTGCATTTGGTTCAAAGCCTCAGGAAAAGTCCATCTGCTGCGGTGGCGAGTCCCAGCAGCTCTGATGGTCGGCAGCAGAACTCCCGGTCACCCGACACAGGCACCTACATGAGCTGAAAGGTCCAGAGGAATTCAAGAGGTCGTGAAACAGCGCTGTAGTCTGGGCTTGTCATCACACAGCTCGTGCTTAAGCTCATTAGCATAATTAAGCGGATATGAAGTTGTTTACCGAGTGGAGTCGGGGACAGGATGAGAGGCAACCCTTTCACCGCTGCTGACAGGGACACCGCTAATTCACCTAAATGCTCACTGACCACCAGTTTAAATGTCTTCGGCATGGAGGGGGGACGTTACACAGAAACTGGATAAACATCACAGACGCATGTGGGAGCCAGCCTGCTGGTTCCTGTGCTTTTGTTTTCCAGAAGCCCACGCTCAGGTCGGTTGGCTAAAATAAAAACAAGAACTTCCTTTTGGTTTCATCAGGGTAAGATGGTGGCTGAACTAAAGTCTGAAGTGCATGTGTGTTTCAGGCTGGAATCTGACACTGAGAAAAAAACATCCACACTGAAGGGGAAAATCTGCCCACAGCTGGTCTGAACTGGAGCAACAGGGCAGAGGAGGCGGGGTCACAGAGACCCAGTTCCAGCATGAATGCAGCCTTGTTAGTGCCACTTCACCGATCCCTTCACTAAGGGTTAGGGGGGACTTTCTGTAGCCGGCTCGCCTCATTTTCCCACCAAACACAGCAGGAAATAATAGCAACGTTGAGGATGGACCTGGCGGGGCCCGTAGACCCCCGGGGGGAGGAGTCTGAGAGACTAAAGGAGGAAACTTTCAGGGCATCACATTGAGCAGCACGGAGGCACATGTTTACATGGTTATTGTTTATTCATAACCTGATGTCTGTTATCAAACGCAAACATTTTACTGAGGATCAGATTACGTGGAGCTCCTCGGGGGAGGGGGGCGCGCGCTTCACTACATATTAACGGACTTTCCCAGCATTACATTCATGTACGCAAAGCACGGCAGCCTAATTGAATATTCACTGTGAACATATTCCCAGCATAACAGGACTACCCGTTCCATCCTTTTGAACATTCAAACGGGTGCAGGGAGGGGGCAGCATTAGAATATAAACCCCCTCCCCGGGTGTGTCGGGGGGAGAGGTGAAGAGAACGACAACACGGTGGAGGAGGCAGCAGCCTCAGTGCTGCTGACGTTAACAATAATGTAATTTAATTAAAGCTGGGTTCCTGGCGCCCCCACCACCACAGCGCTTTGATTTTAATAGGTGATGAAGAAACGGCTCGGCGCACGGCGACACCGTCACTGCTCCAACCGGTCTGAAGGCTGTTGGGAAAAGAGGCACCGGCAGGACATCAGATCCCATCCTATCAGCTGCAGGAGAAGGGAGGGCAGGGGGGTGCAGGTACCAGCCCCGGCCACCCAAACACAGCATCCCACATCAGCTAATGGAGAAGAAAACCGGACAGCAAAAACACTGGGGTAAAAAGCTTCAAAGCTGATGGATACCAGTGGAAAAAAACAACCGAAAAATGCCTCGTCTGGGTGGGGTTGTCCTTCTCAGCTTCCAGCAGCAGCCAGACTCCAGAGTTACAATAACATCATCTGTCCATTCAGACGGAGCAGCGGAAAAGACCACCTGATCCCAGTCCGTGTCCGTCCGGGAAACATCCTGCATTTCTCTCTGTTTCTCACATTAGGCCACTTTCCACCCCACTTCTCCAACCGGCTGCCACCAACAACAATTAGCTTCCCTTCATCGGTGCAGGAACGCACTGAGGGGGGGCGGGTGTCATGCAGTCAGGTCCAAACCCCAGATGGAGGAGGGGCAGAAAGTCTGCTGGGAGGTGGGGTGGGGGGTGTCATTATCACATTTACAACCGGCCACATGGACATCTGCCCTACTTTCTCTGGTTAAGGTGAAGAACACTAATCTGGTGAAGAGGGCGTAAATCTGCAGTTAAAGCTGTCACTTTCCCTGTGAGGGCAGGGCACCTGAACAGAGACTTCTGGGACCAACAAAACGGGACTAATGAGGCCCAGGGCTCGCCGCTTCCCTGCAGCGCCCCCGTACATAAAGTTGGCGCCCAAAGGCATGGAGTGGAGAAATGCACAGTGAAATGGAGAGCATCTTCCTGTCGTTCAAATCCAGACGATGTAAACTCCTTTCTCAGATTTCATCCTCACTGCCACACAAACAGCTCCGATTTAAAAACACAATCTCAGTGAAAATGGTTGCCAAGTGCTAATTTTAAACCAGAGCAATTCATTCAGCTTCCATTTATGTTTAAAAATGCATCAAACAACAATCATGTAAAACAAGAAAACATGACACTAAGTTCTCTGTTTGGGAAGTAAGAGAAAAGATCATTCCAAAGAGGATAAAATATCTCAAATGTGTTTCAACACCAGCTTATAGAAGTGAAATGTTAGTGTAATCCCGCGCACCTGAGCAACAGTTAAAGTGCTGCTTTAATTGGTTCCTCTGCCTGCGTGTGGCTGCAGGTTTTCTGCTCAGAGAATTGAGTATCAGTATTGTTATGTTGGGTTGGAAGTTGTTCACAAAGCTCCTGTCTAAATAAACAGGATGAATATTTTCTATGAGTTCCCACAAATGTTCACAGTGAACTGGAGCTGTCGTTCCTCAGAGAAGCTGAATGTTGGGAATTAGCAACTGTTGCTTCTGCTGCCTGGTCGTTGGGTGTGAAACGGCCGAAGTCAGCTTTAGCTCTTCTCCCAAAACTTCATTATTTGTGGTGTTCTGCTTGAAGTCCAATTAGCCTATTAATTAAAACATCTCGTGTGCTCTGATCCCACCGTTTGTTCAGACCTAATATTATTTGCTAGGTTGTTTGCTTCTGATTAAGGTCTTTTATTGTGAAAAAGGGCATCCACTTGTCTATGTGATGGTACACATCCTGACTGAACTGAAAGCAGACTTATTCTGTGTTGAAGTCTCACTGGGCTCTTTCCTTCAGCATGGGTTAAGAGCACATTAGCATGTTTGTCTTAACAGACATGAAGGTAGCAAATTATTCTTTGTAACAGCTGTGGAGACAGCAAAGCAGCCTTCTGCCAATGCTGAAGAGCAGAAAGGATTCCTCATGTTTTGGCTTCAATAAGCCATTTGTTTTAACACTGAACAATACAGTTTGACGGCTTTTATTAGTTTCAAAGAAATGCTCTCATCATATTCACTGTGCTGTGTTAATTCATGGAGACAACGTGTGAAACAATGAGTGTGTGCATCTGTTTGCTTGCTGCACTCTGTGCTCTGCTTTGCAGATCAGGGACAAAGCCTCGTCCTTCCTCACCGAGCTCGCGGCGTTAGCAGCCACACGTTTTCACTTCCTCCTCTCCTGCCGTCTGAAAAGAGCCGCTTTGTATTGGATGGCTTCCATGCAACCAGCTTACAGCACAAACAAATCCAGCAGTGCATCCTCTGTGAGCACCAGTCCACTGTTGGTCCAGTGTTGTGAAGCCCAACATCTAATCAGTGAATTATGATGATCAGGTCCTCTGAGGCAGCTCATGCTGAAACTCAAGCAGAACACTCCTCTGTTTTCCAGCACTATGCCTATTAGAACTACAAATACACTGTATTACCAACAGTATTGGCTCACCTGCCGTGACTCACACATGAACTGGAGTTCCATCACATTCCTAACCCATAGAGTTCAGTCTGATGTCCGTCCACCTTTTGCAGCTTCAACTCTTCTGGGAAGTCTGTCCATAAGGTTGAGGATTGTTTATAGGATTTTTTGACCATTCTTCCAAAAGCACATTGATGAGGTCACACACTGATGTTGGTGGAGAAGGCCTGGATCTCAGTCTCTGCTCTGATTCATCCCAAAGGTGTTCTATGGGTTTCAGGTCAGGACTCTGTGCAGACCAGTCCAGTTCATCCTCACCAGACTCTGTCATCCATGTCTTTGCTTTGTGCACTGATTCACAGTCATAATGGAAGAGGAAGGAACCGCTCCAAACTGTTCCCACAAGGTTGGGAGCATGGAATTAAGCATTCAGAGTTCTTTTCTCTGGAACTAAGGGGTCAACCCCAAGTTCAGAAAAACAAACCCACACCATCATTCCTCCTCCACCAAATTTCACACTCTGCACGTTGCAGTCTGAAAGTACCGTTCTCCTGCAACCTCCAAACCAGGAGTCGTCCATCAGATTACCAGATGGAAAAGTGTGATTCATCTCTCCAGAGAAGGCGTCTCCGCTACTCTACCGTCCAGTGGTGGCGTGCTTTACACCACTGCATCCGAACTTGGTGATTCATTCATTCATTCATTCATTTTCCAATCCGCTTTATCCCTTTCGGGGTCACGGGGTTGCCGGAGCCTAACCCGGCTACTCATGGGCGAAGGCAGGGTACACCCCTGGACTGGTCGCCAGTCTGTCGCAGGGGCCCGAACTTGGTGATGTGTGGCTTAAATGCAGCTGCTCGGCCATGGGCTGACAGTTGACTGTGGAAGATTTAGGATATTTCACGACTGGATTTGTTGCACGGGTGTCATCCTCTGACAGTTCCCCGCTGGAATTCACTGAGCTCCTGAAAGCGGTTCATTCTTTCACAAAAGTTTGTGAAAACAGTCTGCATGTCTGAGGGCTTGATTTTATACACCTGCGGCCAGGACAAGTGATTAGGACGCCTGATTCTGATGATCTGGACGGGTGAGCCAATACTTTTGGAAATAATAATTTGTTAACTTTTGGTATCTGTTTTTTAGCAGGAGGAAACTGAGACTGCTGAACATTTTTATTTCAGATCACCACTTTTACTAAATGAAGTGAACGTAAGGAAAACGTTATAAACATGCTCCAACTGGAACAAAACTAACTGCACAGACATGTGCATGTTCTGCACAGATAGCTTTGCTTCTTTAAGAACATATCATTCTCCAGAACAAGATGACAAAAGCATTTCTGTATATATGATCATGATATGATGAGCAAACTGGAAATTATTTTTGCGCCATCTGCTATTGAGGAAACGCGCAAAGAACTTGAGCTGCGTTTCTACAACAACATTTTCCACAAAAATGTGACCCGCTTGCTCACAATGTAAAAATGCAGCGCAGAGGCCAGAAAAAGGCTGCCAATGCTCTCAGTGTGTTTACAGTCATTATGCTCAAACTGACTGGCCTTCACGCCAACCCAACATCCCAAAAACAAAAGCGGAATTTTCATTCGTCTTCAACACTTTTAAATGAAACCCTCATCACCTCCAACTGGCTTTTTTGGGACTCAAATGATAATTAAAGAACATCTTAGTGACAGGTGATTCCACAGCAGACCTGATCACGTAGCAAAATAACTTGAAAGCGGTTCAGTATCTGACAGATCTCCCGTGTGAGAACAAGGGGGTCCGTTTAACACAAAAATGTTGCTTTTCTGAAAAGTCTGATACTTCAAGCAACATAACCAGGTCTGTAGTAAGAAACTGAAGACGTGAGCTTTTTGTTGTCGAACCCCGTTTGTAAGAGAAGGAGGCGTCTGTGCAACCCCACAAACAGACCCCAGGCTTCGGAAAGTGTGTGGCTCAGTTGGATAATACTATTAACCTGCACACACAATGCAACACACTCAGCCCACGCGTCCCTCAGCGAGGAACAGACGAGAGGAACAAGTCCAACTGCAGAAACAGGAACTGTGACGCCTGCTCGCTGCTCCTCATCCGTAGGAGGACTCGGAGGATTTAATGAATGCTGTGGCAGCACTCGCCTCACACCTCGTTCTGACGCTTCGCAGACAGCTGCTTTCACAAACTAAATCTACAATGTGAACGGTAATGCCAGGGGGGCCAGGTATTCACACCAAACCCCCTCTTCAAAGGAGCCCCCCTCCACCACCTCCTTCTACCTGCCATCCACACTTGCTTACCGGCGGAACTTGGCGGCAGATGCTGCTGTGCTAAGTCGGCTCTGAAGTGCCTCCCCAGCTCCCTGGTCTCACCGACAGCACAGTCAAACCGCATTAGATCTCTTTATTTGTGCCTGGGGCAAGTTCAGCACCGCAGCTGTGTCCACCCCCGCTCTACCTTTGGTGTCGAAGGCCCTCAGGCGCTAAATGTGAAACCAGGAAAAAAAACAGAAAAAAAAAAACGGTTTCGCTCCATTTTCTGTCTCTCTTCTGCATCTGCTGACAATCCTGCAGCCAGGCTCCATGTGTCAGCTCTGACCGGGGGGGGGGTAGTCTGCAGAGGAGGCTGCTGGGACAGGAAAGGGGGGGTGATGATAAAAGCTCGAGGATGATGCGGACACCCCCATGCAGAACAGATGTCTGCTTCCTTACACCTGTACGAATCTACGCAACCACGGCACTGAAAAATTCATGACCCCCGAGGTTTCCTGTCTGCCATCAAAGAGGAACTCCCTCTCGCCACCACCCTCCACCGCTCTCCTCTTCTGCACAGCATTGCTGCACACTGCTGTCGACTCAGCGCCGGACATCACACACCCCGAAGGTCTGTTAGAGTTTTTCTAAATTGAAGGCAAATTTAAAGTCTACATTTACAAAGGACCCAATGTCAAACATCCAACCCCCAAAAACACAAAGTTAGGAACATCACCCTTTAGACATGAACAGCTGGAGAATACTCACATTATTTCTATATTTAATAAATCCCTTAGAGTAGTCAACCAATCTCAAACCTGGTTGGTTCTGATGATTCATGCCTGAATTCAGATATCAAAACTGCACACCTGATTTATGCAAACTATCACTACAATCTATAAAAACGGACGGGGGAGAAGAAGAAGATTAAAGCTTTATCATTAATACATATCTGCTACAGTACAGATACAGCCTCAGAATACACAAAAAGCTGACAAAACTTTCCAAGTCTCTACAGAAACAGAAAAGCAAAAATAAAAATTTAAAAAAGAGCATGAGAACAAAACCACAAATGTACAATGTAGAAAATGTGCCCAGAGCAATGAAAATGGGCCACAATGGGGACTTAAAAACAAACAGCAAAGCTAACTCTAGTGCAGGTAGCTACAGACACGTCCTCCGTGAATCTTCTCAAAGAAGAGTAATTCCATAAAGAAAACGAGTTAAAAACCAGATAAAATGTGCCAAAAAACCTTCAGCTTTAGCCAGCAGCTCAATGAGCTGACTCACTGATTTATGACTGGTTAGCCATCATCAAACCAGTTACAATATTGGACACGTGTGCAAAAACCTGGAAATGTAACCTATACGATACACATTTATAAAATAAAAAAGACTAGAAACTACCTAGGTTTCAAAGCATGATGCTCCTCCAAACTGGAATTATGAATACTTACACTGCATTCACACCAAATGCACTTTTCATGGTGGGCGCAGCATGTTTACTAAATGTACAATGTACAACACACAATGAAAGGTCCTGCGGCTTAGAAAAATTATGCAACTTGCTGCAAATCTTCCATTATTAAAAAAAGTTGGGATATATTTAAGTCACATCAACCAATTAGGCACTCTGTTTTGGTCACAACGTGTTGACAGTGTGTTCATGAGTCCAAAACCAAGGTGGAGGAGCAGCTTCTCATTGGTGTCCTGTTGTGTCATTGGACCAATGAGGAACAGCAAGTCACCAAACTGGAACACAGAGAGTCATACGTTTCGCTGTAAATGACCATCATGAGGCTGTTAAATATAGGTTTGTGACAGATCCTTCACACTTTGTCTGACATGAATTTGCATGTGGTTTATAAACATACTTTTGGATATGTGAACAGGACTGAATTTGCTTCACATCCAAGCACAATTGGTGAGGCAGATTACCTGCACAAGTCACGTTTGGTAGGAGTGCAGCATTAGCACATGTCTTCTGGAGAACATTGTCAACCACCAATCTTAAAAGTCTCAGACTGCAATAGCATCCTCGGGGGGCTGTACAGCAACAGCAGAGTTAGTTGTCTCAATGATCACTCTGTGAAATTCACAAATGTGTTGTTTAGTCCAGTCCAGTTTTGTAGCGATTGTGATTTATTGTATGCAGATTTGGAAAGCTGAAGGCACTCTGTACTGTACAGGAGACAGGGCACGGACTAGATTGACCAGAATGAAAAAAAAGATTGAAAGGTGATTTGTTTTATAACCCAGAGAACCCAGAGACCACCCAGAGGGTGCAGTGGATACAATTTATTATTGACAAACAGAAACCCAGCTGTGGAATCTGAACTTTGATTTTCCTGAAAGCAACTTTCTAAATAGGGATTTGTTTTCACTGACCAGGAACCTGTTAAAAAACTTGGTAAGTAATGCTCATTCTTTTTTCTTTATCTTTACCTATATATATATATGTAATGTTACAAAGAAACGAATAAGAAAGTTAGTACAAAGTAGATCATGCCTGTTATTTTTTTAAATACAGTTCTCATAAATGTCCTATGAATTAATGTTATATTTGTAAGGCACGTCTTAAAGTCCGCTCTGTGAAAATTGTGTCCGACTTTAAACTTGTGCGTTACATATAGATGACAGCTCATTAGCATAGCATCATAGCATCAGTGTGTACCAATAACTCTATTCCAATCAACACTTTTATTAAATGTTCTGTTGCCGCTGTAAGACCATCAGCTTTATCCTCCAGTTCTATGAGGATCCTTCTGAAAATCGCAGCATACCCCATTGCTTCATTAGCAAACACTAAACGCTACGAAGAGACAATTAGCAGGAAGGGGTTCTCGCAGCACGTGCACTTGTTTTGTTCCAGAACAAGCTTTTGCTGTCCTTTCTCTCTCTCTGCCTTGCAGAAGAAGCTGCTCTGCTTGCTGCTGCTTTCATGTCTGCGCTTTGCAAGAGACAGATGGGCTGACTTAACTCCGAAATACAGAAGCACAAGAAAGCAGAGAGCTGGGAAAATAAAATCTCCATTTTCCCAACAATGAATTGTCTACAACAACAAATTTATATTAATTAATAATATCGATGTGTCACTAACCCCTTGTAGACTAGTTTGTGGAGTTAATCTGTTCCTCTTTTCTTACAGTGGTTGACCAAGACAAAAGATTGACCGTATCACACTTCTTCTAGCTACAGAGGCGGAATACTGTTTTACAGCATACAATTCTAAAAACTACAACATTCCTTCAATAACTCCTTCAACATCTGAGATCATAAGGTTAAATCCAATGTGAACTGCGGATCAAGTGAATGTTCAAAAAGTTAAAGTCCCCTCAGTTGTCACACATCTAGGTACGTGACATTTGTTCTACAAATTTGACTCATTACCTGGTGAGCTACAGACACAGCCACCCTCAGGAAGCATTTGGAAATCCCACCCCTTTATATCGAGTGTCAAACAGGAAGGTCCCATCTTTAAAACAATTATTATGACTCGGCCTGGATTTGAACTAACGACCTTCCGGTCTCAGAGTGGACACTCGACTGCAAGGTCAGTGTTAATGTGAGAGAGAAGGATGCTCAGCATTCACAGCTACAGTCTTGGAATACAGTTAGTGGGTTTTTTTTGCACTGAGAACAATATTTATATAGACAATATTTGATAAGAAACATGGTAGAGATTTGGGACGTACTTTGTCAGCTGAGGTGGGTCGCATGACTGACACTCGATCATACTGGCGCCGCAGCAGAGCCCACACGGCGTCTAGGCGACCCTGGTAAAAGCCAACGAACACTTTGTAGTTATCCAGCATTTAGGACTGATGAAAACTGACAGATTTCATTTTTCTTTAACTATTGAAAAACACAGGTTCTAAAATCTTTGTCAGAGGATCTGCATGAGTGCATAATCCACATCTTCAGAGAGAAAAACAAAGATCCCTACAGAAAATATTTTTGAAACCATGTTTAAGTTAGAACACACACTTGTGACTGAATCAGATCTCCTTAAACACTTCACCACTGTCACATCTGAGAGACCTTTCTGTGGGCTGACCAACAGAAACAAGTGGTTTTAATCAGTGATCCTTTCAGTCCGTAGAATATTCAGCAGGGCTCACCTTGATAGGAGTGTACCATTTGTTTCTGTCTTGATAGTTTGTTGGGGCAGGCTTCGAAAGAGGACGTTTGATCATTGGCTGCTCATTTTCCTCCAGGATGCTAACCTTAGCATTTTTGGCTTTCTCCAAGCGAGCGCCTTCTTCGGTCGAGCCTTTTTCCCCCCATCGCACCTAGACATGTGGAAAAGATTAGATCAAACAGGGTGCGCAGAAATCATGTTTAAAATAGGGCTGGGCAATATGGCTAAAACAAACAAAAAAATTATAAAAAATCTATTTTTTCTCCCTCATTTTACTTTATTTAACAAAAATTACAAATGACAGAATATTTTTAAGAAAGGCTATTATATTTTAACATCTCCATTGAAAACAAAGACCAAGTGCAACTGAATACAAGCTGTAAAATTGTTTGTAGATCAATGCAGCAGATGTTGTGTGAGCTACCACTAGCTTAGGCATCTCATCAGAGGAACACTACACTCATTAGGTAGGTAGGTAACACTTTCGGTAGCAACAGTCTTCAAACTGATTTTGCTGTATGTGATTTGATGCTCCAAGTTTGAAGTCACAACCCCAGTGACTAAAACCTAATTTTTGACACACCAGCCAAGTTGGCAGGTAGATTTAAAAAAAATATTACCGACCAAATTACTACATTTTTTTTTACAAAGAAAAACAATTGGTGTTATTTTTCAAAAAACATTGTGTTGAATGCAAACAGAGGAAGTCCAAACATAAAAAAAAAAAAAAAAAAAAAAAGAAAAAAACACGTTTTTGTTCTAAGGAACTTCTTTATTAATTTTCTAATCAGACTTTGCTCGCTACTGATGGTGTTTTTACACAGTCTATGAAGTGTTTAATTGTCTATCACAAATGAATCATTTCTTCTCTTTAGCACAGATAAAAAGCTAAAAAGCAGTCACCTATAGTCTGAAAAGAGATGAAGAGAATGGAAAATATTTTTTAAATTTTTTAAAAGAAAATGAAAATGCATAAAATGAAGACGACGTCTTTACTGTCATCTAACTGTAAACTCAAAGCATGCTGAGAAAACAAGGCCAGATTTAGTAGGGGTGGAGGTCTCTCTTTCCCTAATTCTGGCTCCAGGTGATTCATTTTTATATTAATTCAAAACAAGAACAGCTTAACACAATTTAATATGTTGGATTCTCGCCATTCTGTCATTGACATATATATATATATATATATATATATACACATTTTTTTTCCTGAGAAGGGCTGGGTGCACCGGTGCAACTATGGAATTTTTTTGGCACAACATTGGAAAATCCAGTCACACTCTAGAGCCCTGTTTTAGGAGCAGCGCTGTGGGAATTGTGCTGCATGCAGAAGAAAACCCACACAGAGAAGTCCTGCCAATGAAAAATAGAGATCCATTGGGCTTGAGGTTAAAGACGGCCATTGCAAGGCTCAGACGCAGAAACTCTGCAAGAAAATATTGAGGAAGTTTCGGCTGCTGTAGGATGTGACAGCAGCAGCAATTTGCATCCATGCAGCAGGACACCCTGAGACAATTGTCACAGTTGCAACTATGATTGATGGAAGTGAGATGCAGAAGCAAAAACTTTTCAGTGTGTGCATCTTTTAAACATGGCTTTCAGACCAAAGACAGGGGGAAGCCTCAATCCTATCCTCATGGGAAAACCTGACTGAAAACCTGAGAAAATGATCTTACAAAATAAATCAAAAAAGCTGTGAAAACAGCCATGGAACAGGCCTGAAGAAGCATGGTCTCCTTTGTGGCTATGAGGGAAGGTCTTTAGGTTTGTTGAAAACATGCCATCACACAAACAGGGAGGTGATTTATGAACAGCACACTCTTCAGGCTGGAGGTTAAGCAGTGACAATGCAGAACAGCTTTCCTGCGTTGTCTGATGGGGGGGGTCAGCTGCATGGCCTGCTGCACAAATGAAACAACAGAGGTTGAATTAAACACGCCATCAGCTCAGCATTGGCAGCGACACAGGGGCGGGGGGGGTCAGCATGGTGCCTCAAACACAAGAGAAGGACAAGACAAGCACACCATTCTCCAAAAGGGGGGGTGGGGGCGGGTCATCAATGGAAGTCTACCTGCTGCAGCTAGAAGACAGACACACCACTGCAACTCAAAGCACTGCTCCCAGAAGATGCTGGGAGTTCTCTGCAAGGGCACCAACGTCTTCAGGGTTGGAGAGCAGAAGCTTGTTCTAAAACTCCCTTTAAAGGAGGAGGATAAGAAAGCGGCTTCCAGGGACGAGGAGCTAAGGAAGCGCAGAGGAGAGCTGATGAGTCAAGCTGACAGCAGCACTCAATCTTTCATCCTGGCAATGACGTGATCCAATCAGGCTCAAATGGTCAAGGACGAGATGGAAGCGCCTGTCATGTCGGAGGCGTCAGCGGTCAGTCAGCTCCTCCACCCAGCACCGTGAAGCTCCACAAACTTCTCAGCTTGCTGGAACACGGAGCGTCAGCAGCTTCCTCTGATGATGTAGGGTTACAGGATTAAAGCTGTCAGATGCACATCACCTCCTGCTGTATGAACCTGTGGAGGATTTTCTTTTTCAAACAGCGCAGGGTGATGCTGGGATTCTGACCTCCATGCGTTTGATCCCTCCAGCTCCTCTTCCTCCGTAGTACGAAGCATCCACGGTCGGCCACTTCTTCTTAGGCAGCTGCGGGGGCTCCTAAAGACAGAAATGAAAACATCTTTCATTCCGGGTGATCGAGCTTCTCACCCTATCTCTAAGGGAACACCCAGCAACCCTACGGAGGAAGCTCATTTCAGATGCTTGGATCCGGGACCTCGTTCTTTCAGTCATGACCCAGAGCTCCTAGGTAAATAATGGAACAAAGATCGACCGGTAAATTGAGAGCTTTGCTTCTGGCTCAGCTCTCTCTTCACCACTGGTACAGCGACCACATAACGGCAGACGCCACTCCAATCCGCCTGTCGATCTCACGCTCTGATCTTCCCTCAGTTGTAAACAAGACCCCAAAGTTCTTAAACTCCTCCACTTGGGGAAGGAGCCCTCCACCCACCCAGAGAGAGCAAACCATCTTTCTCTGGTCAAGAACCATGGCCTCAGACTTAGCGGTGCTGACCCTCATCCCAGCAGCTTTACACTCGCCTGGAAACCATTCCAGTGCATGCTGGACAGGACAACATCATCTGCAAAGAGCAGAGAGAAAATCCTGTGGTTCCCAAACCAGACCCCCTCTGGCCCCTGGCTGCACCTAGAAATTCTGTCCATAAAGACCATGAACAGAACCGGTGATAAAGGGCAGCCCTGACAGAGTTCAACATGCACCGGGAACAGGCCTGACTTACTGCCATCTATCTGGACCAAGCTCCTACTCTGGCCATACAAATAAAATAAACAAATAAATAAAATAATCATGTGTGATGGTTTGAAACAGGCTAATTGAGGAATACTTTGACTGCTGAATGATAATATTAATTTATTGCAAAGATTTCAAAAATAAAACTCCCTTTTGACCCATGTTGCGCAACAAAAGGTTAACAATTTATTTTTAAAAGTGTCATATTGAATTGTAAATTTTAATATTGAATTCTAAATTGCTAAATGCATTTTCATATTAAAAGCCTTAATTGTATATTGAATTATCAATTGAAAAAAGCATTTTCAAATTGCATGATCAAACATTGCAAATTGAATTGTCAATTGAGAATTGCATTTTATTTTGAAGAATGACTCAAAAAAACTTTCATTGACCAGAGCTCGCAGAGAAGCTACTGGCAAACGCGGTGGCAAAACAATGGGTGGGCAATTCAAGTGAAAGAGCTTTTGTCTAAAACCTTCTTTTCAGTTTACAGTGTTTTCTCAGAAATCATTCACTGGTGTACAAAACCACAGAATGATGAACTCCTATTCGAAAAGGTTCTTCTGTTTCTGGCTGCATTGCTTCAAAGCTCACTTAATCCTTGAAAGGGTTTTTCTAAAGGTGAAGCCTCTGGAGATCTTCAGGTAAAGAAGCGACTGTGTGAGCATGAGTGCAGCAGTGATGTACTCACAGGTGGAGGGGGGCGAGCCGGCGGAGGAGGCGGCGGCGGGTCTTTGATGACCTGGATAGACAGAACAAAATACAAAGGTGAGCTTGAGTGTGATTCATGAGGGGACGTCCACACTTCAGTCACAAATGAGGCTGGTGGGGGTGGGGTTTGTGACGGGTGAAGCCAGCAGACAGAGACTTTTCAAAGCTTGTCTCTTGATGGACAGCATCACCAGGCTGGGGGTCTCAGCACCCTGCTGACCCTTGAATACAGGGACCTGTAACAAAACAGCAGGGTCTCCGTGCAACAAAGACAGTTGAAAATCAACTTGTTGACAGAAAGTCTTTGGGGCGAGTGCAGCGGCCCGTTTAGCTTATAATTAATTGGATGAGTTTCAGCCCCCCACCCTCACACACCAACTTATAAGGTTGTAAGGAGTTAATTAGCTCTAGTGACATACAGGAGGCGGCTCGGCTCCAAGTCCCAGAGGCAAGACAGACAGAAGCAAACACACCGTGGAGAAGACACTGCCCTCGACAAGCCCTGACCACGCTGCACCTGAGAAGCAGCCCCCCCCCAGGGACTCCCCTCAGTACAACTGACTCTCAGATGTCCACGGCCAAGCAAAGTGAAGCTGCCACAGACATTTGTCAGGTGTCACTCTGACGGATGTCGAACTTCTTCCACCAGACTCCTGAAGACATCACCGCCACTCCGTCATGAGCGAGTCAGCTGAGAAAAGACGGATGCTGAAGGACAGGGTTGTTGTCGCATGTTTACAGCTTTCTGACTGGAAAATAGCACAACACTAAGCTGCTGACTGATGCTGTCACACCATCAGAGCGAACAGCGCTGACGCCAGAGAAGACCCCTAGCAAACATCTGCAGCAGAAGGGTTTACTTTAAAGCTCACAGAGGCTGAGGAAAATGTCTGAAACATGCTCTGTGGAACAGAGAAGGAAAATAAGCAAAGAAACCCTTTAACATGCTAAAGGAACAATGTCATTCAATGAGAGATATCTGATATTCAAACGAAGAAAGAAGAAGGGACTGGAGTTCCTCCTGCAGGTCATGGCTACTGTGAAGCACAACCATGGAGCGCACAGCCTACAAATGTTTTCAAATTTAGCCAATAAAAAGCTATTCTCAGCTGGATGTGTGTGGAAACCTAACTTTCTTGGGCTGCAGTCTGCGCAGGCCAAGACTGCAGTTTGAACAGGCACAGACTGCCGCTCTGCTTTTTTATTTTTTTTTTTGGAGAAGGAGCTTTGCAATTATGGCATATCAGAGCACCAACAGCTGTTTCATTCCCGGTTAAGCTGCTGGATGCCATAAGACTCTCTGCATACTGTTGTCATTAGATAAATGAAAAACAATCAATTAGGGTTAATTAATTTCTCTCTGACAGAACTGGCTGTATGAAAATCCTGAAAAGGTCTGCGGGTGACATCTCCATACGCTGATTAACATCCATTCAGCCACACCTTACGCTGATGGGATTATCTCTTTTTATTAAGTAATTACGCAGCAGATTTCCTGCACATGTTGTGGGCTAAATAAAGAATCATCCCGGCACTCTGCTGCTCTTTCCCACCAACCTGACGGACAGATGTGAGCGCTCTGCAGTGTGGGAGCATAATTAAAAACTAAACCACAGGATATTTAACCATCTGACACCAGCCCCATCTGCAAACCGCTGCAGCCACCACACCAGAGGAATCCAACCAATCAAAGCCACACAGGACCCCTTCCTGTGTGGCTGTGCCCCTGATTGTCCAACTCGTCCCTTTAATCCTTATATTCCCAAACTCCACCTTGACTGTCCTGTTAAGTGTAGGCTCATCCTGATGGATCTGTGGCAGGTAGCATTTTTAGAAGATTAAGCATAACTAAAGTCACCTTCTGAGGAATCACTGACTGTAACACAGAAGAAGGAAGGAAGACATCCAACTATGAGCCAGAAGCATGGCTGACAGATCGAGTGCAGATGGACATGAAATATTCGGATATTAGGCACCAAGTGAGATGAAATGTTCCCAAAAGGAAATCCAATTTCTTAGAGAAACATTTGTAATTTGGAAAAAACTGGCCATGTAATTCCAAACTTCCAATTTGGTTTTAACAAAAGACTGCGTCATTCCCAGCTTCATTACCAAACAGATCATAAACCAAGAAATCCTCACTCCACAGCTTGAATGACCTCTGAGCTGGCAACAGTCCATGTGGGCAGGGACAGAGGGATTGTGGGAGAGTTTGTGTGTGCGTGTCTTCATCCCGACTGCTGAAACCTGGCAGACTGAGGGTTTAAATATTAACAAGCCACACATGGCCCTCCTCTTCTGCTGCGTCCCTGGATGGATGGCAACAGCAGCTCTCTCCACCAAGACAAACATGTCTGTGGCCAGACATGCTGCAGGGGGTTTACATTTTAATGCCTTTGTTGGTTTTCCAAAATATGCTTCCATCCCATCCTGGACGGGATCCCTTCAGGTCCACAAAGCCAGGTGACGTCTCCTTTTGAGACCTGAGCAGCAGCAGAGGTGAGATGGAGGGGGGAGGGCTTTGCCTTCATTAGATCTGAACAGAAAAAGGGAAAAATAGGGAGTGCACCATCTGCAGTCCCACTTCCACCGCCCCAAACGATAATCTGCTGTGGATTTCTGTAATTGTTTAAGTGGGGGGAGTTTTTTTCTCCTCTGCAAAGGGAGTGGGGGTAATTTCAAATGATAGATTTTATGGATATAACTATAAAAAGACAAATTATGGGATCAATAAGCACCCAGCCACAAAGAAACAAAAATATTAACATGGAAAAAAAACAACTCTTCTATGAAATGTCAGATGCAATAGATGCTCTTGTAACACTTTTTTACCCAGCTTCTGGAGCAGCTAAACAAGCAAAAGAGGAAAAAGGAGCACAAAAGTATGAGGGCATTGTAAAAAACCAAGGTGGCTGTCACTCAGCTGATCCCTCCATGCAACCTGCTGTATTTGAGTGGATCCGCTCTGCTGAAGATAAGGCTTTAAAGCAGTAGGTAAACACAGAAATACAGCCAGAGCAGAGAAAATTCTACAATGATGAAGATCTTCATGGCTCCTAACTGGGCTCATGAGATTCTCTGAGTTTAGACTGAAGACAAAGGGCAGAAGCTGGCGCAGCTCTCTCTATCACATTGGAGTCATCAGAAAAAACTGGGATTTTTTTACTTTCCATCATCACATTTCTGTAAAAAAAAACTGTGAAGCTTTACATATTCTGGAGAGCTGAGTGCCAGATGCTCCTGAACACCCAGCTCTCCACGTGAAAGAGCAGTAGTCATTGCATCTGCCTTTCCTTTTCGGAAAACTGAAAAATTGTGAGTATGCGTCCCATGCACCAAAATCTCTGCTGAGTGAGATGCTGCACAGCCTCCTGGCAGAACCTTTGGTCTGCTCTTTAGAGCATCGAGCTGACCTCACCTAAGAGGTTACATGATCTCCTTCAACAAAAAGAAAACAACCGAATGTTGGGCTTCCACCCACCGACCCCAGGCTGTGGACCAGTGGATGCGGCACTTGAACTTTAGTCAGGACGTTAAGGTTCAAATCAATGTATGGCTGCTTCAAAAAGGGCGTTTAGTCTTCATCCAAACCACCTTAATGCAGCAACCCAACCACTTTGCCATGAAGAAGATGAGGAGTTAGAGAAGTGTATTTCCCCTTTTTTGAGTCAAGGTCCCCTTTTTTCTTGACAAAAATAAAAAAAGTCACACAAGCAACCAATAATGTAAAAAGAAGAAACTCTGTAGTCTGTATTGATGCAGCAGTCCTTCCAGAATCTCACAGGCATTCTCTGTAACAGTTGTAACAGTCATATTTTTATGTGCTGTGCTTTGCTTGAGAAAAATAGCTTTACTTTGTATTATTTCAAATTAGTTTTAGCTTAATGTGTCTGTTGGCCAACTAATGCTGTTTCTTTTATTTTCTTATTATTTATACACTCACCAGCCACTTTACAAGGTCCACCTTGTTAGTATCGGGTTGGACCCCCTTTTCCTTCAGAACTGCCTTAATCCTTGGTAGCATGAATGCAACAAAGTACTGGAAACCTTCCTCAGAGAGTTTGGTCCATATTGACATGACAGCATCACAGCTGCTGCAGATTTGTTGGCTATAAAACCATGATGCCGATCTCCCATTCCACCACATCCCAAAGGTGAACTTTTGGGTTGAGATCTGGTGACTGTGGAGGTCATTTGAGTTCAGTGAACTCATTGTCATGTTCATGTTTAAATCCACACTTAGAGGTTTGTATAGAAATACCATAAAAATCTATATATGTTTTGAAGATATTCATATTAATCTGATACAGTTCACATACTGTAAAAGGTATTAGTAAACTAAAAATGAGATTGTTAACACCACAGAGTGTTACATGGTTTCTCGAACGAAGAAACTCCAACAAAAATGTGCAAATCATTAACCTCCTAAATATTGTTCTGCCTCTCCTGGAGGGCGTTTCAGTTTATAATATAGTATAGTATTTGTATAGTATTACACTTTATTTCAGAAGATTTGAGCAAAAAGACACTTACTTTTAATGAAACATGTCCTTAGAAAAGTTTGGAAAACTAATGCCTGTGAGAAATGAGTTATATATGACTAGAGATGGCACGCTAGATTGTTGCACACGCAAAGCTGGCTGCCATATTGGAATGGTGGAGACGCCATTTTACTTCTGTGCTACAATTGCACAAACATGTAAAACAAAAATGTGACTTTGATGTCAGCTCATAAGGGAGAACTTCTAGAAAACATTTTAGGATGATCTGAGTGAGTTTACTCAGAACAGTGAACGTTAATGCTGCATTTACACCAGACGCAGCCGAGGCATCAAATTCGAGTCTGCGGCCTTTCTTTTGACGCGTCAAATTTTCTGCTTCACGTCTTGACGACCCAGCCGCGCAGCAACCGCTGACAAACTTAATTTGTTAATCACGTCATGGAAAACATGAATGATGTTGAGCGAGTAGCTTGTTTTGGGGAGCTCTACAGAGGCGCCGGCAAGAACGTCACTGTGTCTGGGTTCACCAGATCCATAAGAGTCTCTCCGGGTGCAGTGTGCTTCACTCCTGCAGTAGCGCTGCGCCTGACAGCTGTTTTAAACGGTACTTCCCTTCTATCTCTGGCCCAGTTTGAGCATTAACCCCAGAAGGGGAAAATAAACATTAAACTTTGTTAAAGTCTCGATGAAAATAAGAAAAAAAATCATAAGCACATGGATTCAGGGGGATTGCCTCCGCTATGACAGCACCCGAGGTTGTTCTCCATCTGCCGGTGGCTGGCTGCCCACAGAAGGGCAACCTCAGATCAGACCAGATGACCTGCTGGTAAGCCTATTACTAAGCAGAGGAAAATAAACTAATCAGGATTTCCTCAGTGGCGAAGAGCAAAGACAGAAAAGTCCAGCGCCAAATCTCCGACCGGTGGGCGAACGGGGAGGTGGAGCGCGGGAAAATAGCCAACTTTGCCATCCTATAGCAAATTCTATTTTACGTTAGCATGAAGCTAGTGGACTTTGGCTTTGTTTTGGATTAATATTTACTTTTATGGATTGATTTTAGATATATTAATCTTAAAATATCCCCCACATCGTTACACCACCGCCACCACAAGCATGAACCGTTGATGCTTGTGGTAGCAGTGGTGGTGGTGTAATGAGGATGGATCCATGCTTTCACGTTGTTAATGCTAAATTCTACCATCCAAATGTGGCAGCAGAAAAGCAGACTCATCAGACACGCCAGACAACGTTTTTTCAATCTTCCATTGTCCAGTTTTGGTGAGTCTATGTGAATTCTAGCCTCAGCTTCTTAACTGACAGGAGTTGCTCATCTGCCTCAAGGTTGGACGCGTTGTGTGTTCAGAGATGCTCTTCTGCAGACCTCAGTTGTAAGCAGTGGCTGTTTGAGTTACTGTTGCTTTTCTGTCAGCTGGAACCAGTCTGACCATTCTCCTCTGACCTCTGGCATCAACAATGCATTTTCACTCACAGACTCAATGAACAAAAACAAAGGCCAGAGAAAACATTTTTGTTTCATTTTTATATTCTGAAATGTCTTCATTTGTAAAAAGGTAACTCACATATCCCCGAAATGTAATTTGTGTGCAAAAAACACATCAACAATCAGACAAGCAGGAGTGTAAAGACCTGTATGTCTGCAGTATTACTCCAGGAAAATAAAGATGCTGATATACAGCCATAAGAAACTAACATTGAGTTTCTGCACTTTAAATGGTCCGGGTGAATACCTACATCTGAATGACTGCTGGGTGTTGACGCACATCTAAAGGTGCTCTCACACCGAACGGGATTCGAGCGGCGGAGGCAGCAAGTTTTAATGTAAAGTCAATGGTTTAGACGCCAATTGAGGTTCTGCAGCGCGAATTGAGCGGCCAGCGCGGCACGAAGGTCTGGAAACTGTGTGAAGTGAGCGACATGGCGCAAATTCTGCTGCGGGGCGTGGCGAGTCAGAGTAAAAGAATCTAAACTCTGAGGAGGTCACCACGTCTGTGTCAACCAATCAGGGACTCAACTTTGGAGGTTTCAGTGACAGCAGGTAGAATACACATCCAATATGGTGGATCGGATAACCTGAACTTCCATTCATTTTCTTAACCTGATGGATACCTTTCAGGACATCGGGGTTTCCTGAACTCTTCCCGCTACTGTTGGGCGACAGAGACGGAAACACCGTAGAAGCGGCCATCATCCAGACACAGCGAGACTGAAGCTCACTGTACCAGAGAACCTCTAAATCAGGGGGGAATCACACTTTTTTGATATGTGAGCTAATTAAAAGTCATAAAATAATGTGAAGTTTTCATTTTTAAGTGCTGAAACATACAACCAACATGCTGTTACAATAGAAACCCATGATTCCTGTTTAAAAACCATGAAAAATCCATCGATGAACAAATCCTTTCGTGACACCCCAATAAGCCCTTCATTCAGAAAACCATGACAAATCCATGGTTGACCACCCGAGCGAGTGGACCACCCGAATGCTAAGCTACCTTCACTCAGCATTGTGTGGGTAGCTGTCTTGATAAAGTGACAAACTCTTGTGTCAGTCAGCAGCTCTCATGGTGACTGAGGATAGTCCACATGCATTGTAACTTATATTGTCGAAAGAACCAGGGTTTGAATCCCGCACCAAGCTTTTGGAGTTCATTGAATCTTTTTTCCTTTTTTCCGCTAAATTACTCCACACATTATTTTTAAATATTAATTAAAAACATCAAGATAATTCTTTGGATTTAAAACATCCTTGGAATGTATTTTTATAGCCATTAGTTTTTTTAAGTACTACATAGTTAACAAAAATAAATGTAATCTTTGAAACCTTTTGTTTAAATTTCTTGTTGGTTTTAGAAAGATGTTCATTCTTTCATTCATCTTCTATAACGTTTTATCCCTTTCGGGATCACGGGGTTGCCGGAGCCTAACCCGGCTACTCATGGGCGAAGGCAGGGTACACCCCTGGACTGGTCACCAGTCTGTCGCAGGGGCCACAATCACACACCCACAACACTCACATCCACACCTAGGGACAATTTAGAGTAACCAATTAACCTGTGAAGCATGTTTTTGGACGGTGGGAGGAAGCCGGAGTACCCGGAGAAAACCCACGCATGCACGGGGAGAACATGCAAACTCCACACAGAAAGGTTCCCATTGGGGACACTGTTTCAAGTCTTCCAGCCAGGACTTGAACTGGGGACCTTCTTGCTGTGAGCGGTAACCACTGCGCCACCGTGCAGCCCCAGAACGATGTTCATAGAAATGTATTTTTTTAAAAAAGAGACATTCTTTATGCTTAATAAAATGTAAATATATATTTAAAAGTAAAACACAACAATACTGAGATTCAAACCAAGTTACATCCGGAATGATAATTTTGCGAGTGCAGATTTGTTCAGAGGAATATTTGCTATTTGATGAATTTTACTTTTTTACTTTTCTTTTATTGAAGCTATCAAGATGATCAGCGAATATATTACTTTGCTTTCCTGCTGCAGTCCACGTCTGCCGGCCCAGCAACACATTCTCATGTTATCGTGACAACAGGCCGCACCACCAATCAAATAGTCCGTTTTTTGTGAAAAAGCGATCTAAACCGAAAAAACAAAAGAATACAGTACTGAAAATCGATTGTATATTTTTTTCTTTTTTAAGTGGCCATGGGATAAGTGGAATAATGCCAGACAAAAAGTGCATTTTAAGAAATTGACGCACGACATGGAACCCTGAGCAAGAAGACGGTTGCTTCTGACGTGTGATTAATCTGCGTTAATAAATAATACAGCTCTTTAAAATATGAATTGAGTGTGTTAATTACCGTTGACAGCCCTGGTTTTAAGTAAACATTTATTTGTATGTGTGTGTATATGTTTTGAAGTTCTTCATATGTTTTATTAAATTTATGGTTTGCGGCTTTTCAAAAAATAACTTTTAGGCTTTTATCTTGTGTTTTCCTTTTAACTGATCCGAAAAATAATACGAATCATGACTCTAAAACTGTGACGTGATCTGAACCGTAAATTTTGTGATTTGTTGCACCCATGGTATTTGAACACCCTGTGATTTTGCAAGTTTTGCCACTTTGAATCATTTGAATCAATTTGAATCATAGGTCACTGTGAGACATCATCTAAAAAAGAACATCTGGAAATGACTTTGTTGGATTTAGAAAACAATATTTGTGTGCTACTGCTGCAAATTAGTATTTGAACACATATACATCAGCTAGAACTTTGACCCTCAAAGACCTGTGAGTCCGCCATTAAAAAGTCCACCTCCACTTATCTTATATTAGAAGCAACTGTTTGAGGTGGATAGCTGCATTAATACACCTGTTCACCCCACACAATCAGTAAGACTCCAACTACTAACATTGCCAAGACCAAAGAGCTGTCTAAAGACACCAGAGACACAATTGTAGACATCCACAAGGCTGAGAAGAGCAAAGAGGCAATTGCCAAGCATCTTGGTTAAAAAAGATCCACTGTTGGAGAAATGATTAGAAAACAGAAGAACCTAAACATGACTGTCAGAAAGGTGAGTACTCAGCCCAGAACTACAAGTTAAACAGCACACGTCCAGGCCTGTCTTAAGTTTACCAATGACTATTTGGATGATCCAGGAGTCATGGGAGAAAGTCATGTAGTCAGATGAGACCAAAACAGAACTTTCATTCCACTCGCTGTGTTTGGAAGAAGAAGAATGATAAGTACCAATCCAAGAACACCAACTTCCTGCTATGGGGGTGTTTTTCTGCGCATGGGACAGGACAACAGCACTGTATTAAGGAGAGGATGATTGGGGCCTTGTATTGTGAGATTTTGGGGAACAACCTACCTCTATTAGTAAGAGCATTGAAGATGGGTCATGGCTCCATCTTCTAACATGACAATGACCCAAAGCACACAGCCAGGAAAACCAAGGAGTGGCTTTGCAAGAAACATATCAAGGTTCTGAAGTGACCTAACCAGTGTCCAGACCTAAATAGAAAATTGGGGGGGGTGGGGGGTGGGGGGGGGGGGGACGCTCAAACTCTGTGTTTCTCTAGAGACCCCCCAGAAACCTGGGGGGTCTCTAGAGAAAATCTGTGTAGAGGAGTCAACTTGGTGACAAACTACAAGAAACGGTTGACCTGTGCAATCAATTAAAGGTTGAAGTCCCAAATTTTAACATAGATTTTCTCAGGTTTTCAAATAATTTTTTGAATAAGCAGCATACAAATAGATTTTTAAAAAACATACAATGTGGTACCCGGTTCGAGTCCCAGCTGGGGGGCTTGTCACCAGTGTCACCAATGGGGAACCTTTCTGTGTGGAGCGTGCATGTTCTCCCCGTGCATGCGTGGGTTTTCTGCAGGGACTCCGGCTTCCGCCCACCGTCCAAAAACATGCTTCATAGGTTCATTGGTCACTCTAAATTGACCCTCGTTCTGAAAAGGAGAACAAAGCTTCTTGGGTTTGGTCAAAGCTAGTGTTTATGTGAACTTTGACACCTAATCCTAGGTAAAAAAAATCTATATAACATATATAATTAGTAGTTGAAGAAATTCTAACTGATGTTTGTGAGAACAAAACCTGAAACACGTCTTACTACTAAGAAAAAAGCAATCAACCTCTGAATTGTGAATTGATTTTTTTATACTCGTCATCAGCTGCTGTGTACCTCTTTGCGCTGAAAGGAAATTATATCACACTCAACCTTTCACCCTGTGTCTTTGTCAGCTGCAGTGTGCTTGCTCAATAGGCAGTTCAGACGCCATACTTGACTCATGTTGCATCAAGCCGAGTTCTCAGAAACAGTTCCATTCTTTCTACAAGCAAACTGTTAGAACAAAGCTGAGTTTGGATAAATCAGGAAAGGATGGGAGAGACAGACTGCTGTAAGTTGCAGAAAATCTCTATTTACACAGGACGAACATGAAATCTACATGATGGCTAAAGAGATTAATAATAAAGCTGAAGATCATTTGTGGTTTGGTCACATTAGGGACTATCGGTGGTGCTCCAGTTTCAACCACATTTCTTGGTCCTGTGATTCAGACCATTCACTTGTTTCCTTTTTCTCTAATTCAGAGTTTTTCCACTAGCGTGCTTCAGTGCACTGATGCGCCTTGAGAGAAAGTCAAGTTTGATGTGGGAAATTATTTAATTTCAGCCTATTTGTTTTAAAAAACATGTACCATTATTCGGATATCACCTCTGTAGTCATAGAAACAGACCCAGGCTTCACACCAAGCAGTGAGGAATATAAAAGATCAAAAAATATTTTTTTTCTTGTATTGATTTCTTTGGTTTCTTTAATTTATATTCAAGCAACGTTGGCCAATTGCTCTCATTTCAGAAAAGTTTGACACCTAAAATGTCTCCACCAATGATTCTCCTTTATTTCTAGGAGAGAGACCTTGCAAAATCCCAGGGTGTTCAAATACATATTTGCCTCACTGTATGAGTAGTAAAGAGGTGCAGGAGGTCCTTCATAGATGAGAACTAGCACTTGATGTTTTTTTCTTCATGCTTTTTCCATCCTGGTCAGAGAATCTTTTGGATAAAACTCCCCCCACTTGAGCAGCTGTTGAATCTGCATAATTTTCTTTAGGCAGTTTGGTCATTTTTGGTCCAGCAAATTTGCTGAGAGAGCTGTGTGGGAAAAACAAATCAAACCAGATCAACCAGATCAAGTGGGCTTTTATCAGCATTCTTAGTTATTCAATGTAAAGAAAACGTAATACACAAAGAGCTTCCCGCATTTGTATGCAAAACCAGATTAAAATAACAATGTGCAGCTGTGTTTTAGGTTGCCCGTGAGCAAGTCAGCAAAACTCACCACTGTACAGCAGAGAGGCCAAAACCACCAGAACAGCCCCAGAGCCACCAGGATCAGAAGCACCAGGAAGACTATCCCCACCACCAAACCATTAGACTGCAGAGAAAAAAAAGACCACATCAATGAGTCTCACTATGAGGCCCGTTTGGAAAACAATTACCTCCAAGCACAAAAGTCTGCAGCTGAACTAAAAACCATCACAACTTAAAGTGTTAAAATAAGTCAAGTGGAAAAAATCCCAATCAGATAAGGATGAAAAGTTCTTCTATAAAATGGGGAAATCCTTTCTTCTGTTTTCTTCACTTCCATAAACAATTTCATAATTTTTATACGCAAGAAAAAAATTCAACATTTTCAAAACATTTATTGTCATCACATGCTCTGAGTGCACCATGATGAAATGAAACCATCAAGCCTAAAGAACAAAGGAAACGGAAGTTGCTCATGAGTCAGCCTCATGCTCTCAAACCACAGAGACACAAACTGATCAGGATAAGAGCTTCACACAGCTGCAGAGAGCAACAACAGAGGAGCATGTGTGAAAACCAGAAACGTGTTAATCAAGCAGGAATCGTTCTGTCTGAAGAATCTGTGTGACAGGAGTTCAGACAGACTGCGTTTGTTCATACTGCTCCACTGAATCCCAATGATTGGGAAGGAGAAATAAAAAAATGAGAATTGTAGTCATTTGAATGAGTTTCCACGAGGAAAACTGCTGAGCTCTTTCACAGAAGAATTCCTGTTCTAGAAATGTTAAGTCTTATGATGAGTACGCTGAAGCTAATAAGGATCTTTGAGAAAAATTAGTTTTTTTTATGAAATTTCTGTAACTACTAAGTTACTTTTCAGAAGCTGCTTCAAGTTCAGCCTGAAAACACAAAGGATAGAAGGTTCGATCCAGGAGTTCTACTGTGGGTTCAGGAGCTTTTCTGTCATTACCGATTAGACCCAAAAGTGTCTGATGTCCACCTGGACACTAATTTCAACTTTTTATTTGTTTTCTAATTCTTGGTAGATGGTTGTTTTTTGTATATCTGCAGAGTTATTTGAACTAAAAATGAAAGTTGATGCTTTAAAAAAATCTGGAATAGATGAGTTGTGATGACAAAGTAGTTCCCCAACCTTTTTGTGGCTACTGACCGGTCAGCCCATGAGGATTTTACTGGACCCGGAGATGTTGGGGGGTGCAATGACAAAGAAACAGTATACTTGAATAAGAACACATGCTTTAAACTTAATAATAAACAGTTTAATCAGTCATCTGACGTGTGCATTTTGGAGGATTGATAAAAAACAAATCATTAAGGTTTCTTAATTTA
Organism: Adrianichthys oophorus; assembly: GCA_036245035.1. Lineage (NCBI taxonomy): Eukaryota > Metazoa > Chordata > Actinopteri > Beloniformes > Adrianichthyidae > Adrianichthys > Adrianichthys oophorus. The sequence continues at coordinate 312,429 of BSAI01000130.1, forward strand.
GTGTCGTGTCAGGAGTGGTTAAAAAGGAGTTTATTTTACTATTATAAGATCATCTGATTAAGAAAAACTTAAATACAGTAACAAAATGTAACCAACACATCTTTTATTGATCCTCAATAAGAAACAAGTGAGATTACTTTGAAGCTCCATGTAAAAGCTTATGGGGAAACATTTCAACACAAAAACATTTCAGAACAACGGAAACGTATGACTACAACGCAACAAGAAGAGCGAAAAAAAAAACCTCACATTTCATGAATAATTTGCTTTTTCGTGTGTCAAGGGTCATATATGACCATATATACGGATGTAGTTTACTCTGAAAGACTTAACCAACGCATGAAATAGACCCTTTAAGAATGTTGGTTGACCTCAGAGCCTTTTTTGTTTTTATTTAATTTGGTCTAAAAAAAACTTTCTTTGCCACTCTTTTCGAAGAGAATAAATGAAACCAAACAATATGGAAATAAATACTGAGCTCCATGTGATTCTGAGAATCAACATTAGCAAAACAACCATTTTGAAGAGATTGTCTTAGGTCTCCCTTCAGGACAAAGAGGGACTTACACAGGTGGAGGCTGTGATGGTGTAGGAGCTGGTGATGAAGGATGTGCCATTGTTCAAGCTGATGAGAACTTCCATCGTCCTGTAAAGTATTCATCATTAGTATCCTGGCCTCTTCTGCAGAAATGATTCATGTAGAGCAGAGACAGCCAACACTGGTCCTCAAGAGCCACAACCCTGCCTGTTTCCCAGCTCTGTCAGGACTGCTTGACCCTAACCCTTGCTGACCACCGAGATCAGATGTGTTCAGTCAATCTGGACGTGGATCACATCCAGATGTGGAATCAGCAAGCTGGTCAGGGACAAACTGGAAAACAGACAGGGTTGACGACCAGGGTTGGTCAGCCTTGATGTAGAGATTTGATGAAACAAAGCAAATTTGTAACAAATAATTTAAGATCAACTTTCTTCTCTAGAGTTGAGTTCATTCATCATCATCATCAGACAGAGCACACACATTATTACTGTCACTGTGATGGATCTTTCTGCACGTTTTGTTTTTATTTCCTGCCTTCATGACACGATCTGTATTGAACTGCAGAGAACAAAATTAGATTTTAAAGAATGCAGGAATAATTGTCACATAACAGTATAATTGGAGGGATTTTCAAAGTATAGAGTCAAAACAAAACAAAAACTGTGCATGTGAAATAATAGGAGGGTGGTCAGGCCGGAGGGAGGGGTCAGCTCTCATTATCTAAGCCTGGGGTGTGTGTGGGTGAAGTAAACTGACTCACAGTAACTGCTCCCCTGAACTCAGATGACTTATTTAGAGGGAAAATGCTAAAGCTAAAATGGGCACAATTAAAGGCCTAATGATGAACGGCACCACAATTTCCATATGTCTATTATGGCTGTCTATTATTATTATGGTGGATCCAATTACTGCAGGTTTAATGAGAATCCAGCAAACGGAGCGAGACGCTTCACAGAGGCGGAGCGGGCTGAAGCTCCAGCTGTGAGAGGCCAGAATGCCTCTCAAACGGGCCTGTGGAATAATAACAGGAGTGCTCTCTTTACTTTGGACCTGTGCCTGAGGCAGCGCCCGGGGCCACCAATTCTCCTGTGGTTCTGAACAGATGAGCAACCAAACCATGTGTCCATTGCTATGCAGGGGAGCCTGAACACCTCAGCGTGTTTACCTCACTCGCTTTTCAGGGCAACGTCAACCAACTTCAAAGGAGGACACAGTCTGACATGTCCAACAGGACCTTTAACTGGCTTTGTTTATTCATCCCATGTGAGGTTAGAGTCATCAATATGGACAGTTTCTTCAGAGGTGGATCACATGATTCCGACAGGAATCCTGTGGGATAGGATTACGTTAGTAGGACAAAGAATGTTGTATACACAGGAGTGGGAACTTAAAATAAAATACTGCATTTAGTTTCATTTGTAATTTGAATGTTTTCCTATTACATTTAAAAGGGTGATTTTAATTATCCAGGAACTTTGACCAATGCCTAGGAGGAGCCACACAGCCACTCACATTTGAAACTACATAGATACGGTGAAAGTAAAACCAACAGGAAGGGCTGGAAGGATGTTAGTCAGGATGGGGGGAAGACTGAATTACATTTTCTCTTAGTTTGTGAAGTTGAGATGTGAGGATCTTTCAAAGCGTGCAAGATAGAAAGAAAAAAACCCTTGCATGTCACCCAAAGGTGTTTGTGCTCATGTTGTTCAGTAACAAAAATACACAAAGGGTTAACGAAAGCACTTTTTTTGCTTCAACTCAAGTTATAAACGAATCTGTTTTTAAAACAAAGGGAATAATAAAAATCAATTATTGTCTTAAAGTCCCACTCCGATCATCTTTTAAATTATTTTCAAAGTGCTCCCTGTGGTCTTTTAATTATAATTATGCTGTTTTTAGCTAAAATAAAAATACTTTCATCTTTTAGGACATAGTTTCTGCAGAGCGTCAGGAGTTTATAGAAATGTAACTTTGAGTTGTGGGCGGGACTGTTGAGGACCCTCCTCCTTCTGATGCTGAGAGCTCAGAACAGGGAGTTTGTGGCCCACTTAGCGTATTATCTAAATCTCAAGTAACACATTTTTTTATCTGCTCCTGAATCACGATATGAATATATACAATTTTAATCTAAATTTTCTTCATACACATCTCCCATCGTGAGGAAAATGCCACAAGAACATGTTTAAAACACCATTTTCATCTGAGTGGGCCTTTAATGCAATAATAAGAATAACAAAAGTCTACATGCAAAGTTTTTTTAACAGAAAAAGAACCCATAAAAGGCATTGCACATGTGAAAAAATGATGATTCATGCAAAGTTTTGACAAATCTGTAGCATTAGAATAATACTTCAGGCTTCAGTTATTATTCACTTTGCAATATATATATATATATATATATATATATATATATATATATATAAATATAATAATATCTCTGTTCTGGAAAATGAGTCAGAAGCATAAGCAGCACCAGCCAAAAAATCCTGTCCATGCAAAGCAAGCTAACGCACAGTGAGCAAACAGAGAAATCAAAGCTAACAACCATCTTTACGAACGAAATGAAGAAAACGTTGCTGCTGAGAAAAAGCTGGGTTCTTTGTTTCTCTTTTAAAGAAGCAATTTCAACAACAGCTTTGTTATTTTTCTGTTTTTATTGAATGTTCTGTTTAAACAAAGATCAAAATATAAAGCTTTGAGTTTATTTTGAGTTGATGAGACAAATAACCCAAAATATACATTATTTACATTTGATGGAGGTAGCACAGGGCTTTAGTTTAACTTTAAAGTAAAGAATATTAAATGTTAGGCTAGCATCCACAATGGTATGATGGTGAGGAGGCAAATAATGAAGCTGGAGTTATACCTTACAGATGGGGGATATTTATTGATGTGATATTTGCATAATTTTAGATTATCTGTTTCGGTACACAATGAAAAATTCCACAGATGTATGCCACGATGTTTTCTCTTTGGTTACAGATGGAGACGCGCTCTGTTCAGCACAGACTTGCTCCCCCTTCCACCTTGAATGTTTCACATAAGCTCACAATAATACATTACAGATATGATGGATTCACGCTCATTATTATAATTGGAAAATACGACAGTTGTGTTATTTGATTAGCAAAATTTTTTCATCACATCTCAAAAGTTGGACGCGGCTGAAGTTAGCATCTGCTTCTTAGCATCCCCCTTTGACGTTATAGGAAAAATTTCCATCCCAAAGTCTACGTTTAAACCAGCTGCCAACAAACTAATGGAACACATTTTTATGCAAGAATACAAAGTTTTATGTTTGCAGTTTAAAATATGTTGTTTACACTAAGCAGTTTCCTCTTATTTTTTGTTGTTTAAAAACAATTTCAAAACGCTTTCTTTAAATCCTACTATTTTCAGGTGATCTTGAAGGCCTATTGCTTTTGTTTGCAAAGCACGGTCATCGAATATTAAAGCTAGGTTTATTCTTATATTTTGATAGTTTCTGTTTGGGATGCATGTTTGTACTGTTCTTGGCAATGTAAAGGTAATTGCATTTCTAATAAACAAAAAAAAGGGAATCTCTCAACTTTGTGTTATTCTGGACACTTAAATATCAATATTGACAAATATCGGTTATCGGTGTCAGCCGGAAAAATATGCTATTGGCTCATCCCTTGTGAACCTTGTGGATGGGGAAAGCTCCCATTCAAATTACCCCAATGACCCGATGGCATTGGCCGTGTATAACGCACCACAACCTAACTGAACAAAAGTGTGTATGTGTTTCAATAAGGAATAGAACGTGTATCCACATTTCTGGTTTTAAAATGGAGGGAAACGTGAAAATGTTCCCCTTCTTCTCTGTGAGAACACAGAAAAATTAGTGTTTGACTAATGAAGACCCTTCACTAACTCATCAGAACATTTATTGGGCTTTGATCTTCTTGTGTTTTCATTTTTCTTAAGAGTGGAAATTAAGTCGTACAGAAGCTGCTTTCTTTACTGCATGGTTTGTAGCGATGCCTTCTTTTCATCTTAGCAATGAAAACAAATAACTGAGTTTGAAAGAATCACAACGGGAGGTGAACGCTTTGAAAAAAGCAGGATGAATAATTTAAAAGAGTGGTGGCTTTCATTTAATTCTTCTGCAGTGACAGTGAGGAGAGAGCTGCAGCTGCTTTCTGGAAAAGCAGGATGAATGAGAGATGAGAGGGCAGACAGTGGCAGAGCTCAGGGATCCATCAGCATCTGGACACAAAAAGGTTGTGGTTTCCAGGGACACCAGTTGAGCAGCAGAGGCACTCCACACTAAAAACTTTCTCCCTCTGTGATGTGTCAGAGAGTTGGCCCGCTATGACGTTAAGCTTTACTGATGCCACACAGCTGGAGTAGCTGACAATGGCAACGTTAATGGCTTTCAAACTTCCCTTAAAGATGTGAGAATTAAGAGGCTGAATAATTGAGGACAGAACATATGAGAGACATGTCACTTGGCATCCAGGAGCCATCACTCTGCGCCAGAGAGAGAGGTTGCCTCATGAAGCCTCCAGATGAGAACTGTAGCCCCCTTTGAAACATCTACCAGTCAGGAAAAGTGACATGAACTTCAAAACCCCATTAAAAGGATTCAGACCGACCCTGGAGTGACAGTGTGCACAAAAACCTTAGGAACACGATGACCTGAGTATGACCGAATCACCAACAATCTGCAAAGACTGGCTTTCATTTATTTCTGGAAAACTTGCCAATTAATGGGCAGACTTTTTTCATCTGAAATGAAGAATTTATCCAAGAGTGAACATTTGTAAGAAGACTGTAACTCCAGGAGTTTTCTTTTTCCTGATTTGCTTTTAGCATCCATCAGTTTTTTCATGATTTTTTCAGATTTGTCTCAGATTTTTGGCATGTCAGAGGAAACTACAGTGAAGCTGGAAAATTGATGTAATCCACCACAATCAAGCTTCATATACAAGACGCAGTATTCTTTAAAGAAACCCACAGACCAGTTCCACTTGAAACTTGTACTTTTCAGGCAAAAAGAATGTATGACTTTTCCCTGACCTTTGCTCAGTTTATACCATTAGGTATAATGGTACTTGGAACTTATCAATGCGGTGAACAGAGTTAAACAAACTAAAATCATGGATGGATTACACACACTATCTTTGAACCTTAAAAAAAACAAAATGATGTTGTTTGGTAATTGCAATGCATACAGACCTTTCTGTTAAAATAAACAATGACCTAAACAAAAGCGTCACATAAATTATATTCTTAGGGATTGTTATCAATAACAAACTTGGAAGCTACACATTAGAAACATGCAAACTAATATTTCAAAAAGTATTTCAATCATAAATAAATCTAAATATATATTACAACACAACTGTAAATATGTATTGTACTGCTCTTTAATGTGACTATATTTCACCTAATGTATAGAAGTTTGGGGTATTCATTATAAAATGTCACTACATCCTCTCTTTTTACTTCAAAAACCAGCCATCAGAATTGTACATAAAGCCAGTTATCTTTATCATGCAAACAATTTATTTTATTTATCCAGACTTTTAAAACTGCATGACCTTGTTGATTTTTACACAGAGCTACTGGGAAAACTTAAGCATGCAAAATTCAAAAAAATGAAGGAGACAACAAACTGAAGGGATGTGGGAACTTCAGGATCAAATTGATAAGAATCACAAAGAAATGTTTGTGTGTGTCTGTGTGTGACTCGACACTTTGGAAAGGGTTAAGTAATGAGCTCAAACAATGTTCAAATGTCAAAAAATTCAAGAAATTGTATAAAGAAACTCTAATTTCACGATATGAAGACATGAGGAGTTAAAGATCAACTGGCTTTTGAAGAACTTCAAATGTGTGGATGCGTTAACTTGAATGTAGTGAAATAATCAAAGTTCTTTTTTATTACAACCAATGAGTATTACACTGTTCAATGTGCAATAATTCTTACCGAAATTATTTCTAATGATCAAGAAGCTATAGATTTTTTTAACCTGATCTAAAATGCGTAGCAATGATTACTGGATTAATGTAATTAATTATATGTTGTAATGATAATCAATGATTATTCCATGTTTGTTACCTAAAGTGTGAAGCATTAATGTTTATTGAAAATATGTAGGAATTCCTTCAGAGGATAATCAATAGGCCCTCTTTTGTTACTTGAAAACTTGATCTACAATGTGAGGGGATGATTTCTGGGTTAATATGAAATTGTATTCTGACGATCATCACTAATTACATCTTACCATATATCTTCCAATAATGGCCGGTCTCTAATAGACGCTGGTCTACACTAAAAGCCGGTCTAACAGGTGTTAGTTGTAATAGACGCCGGTCTCTAATATCCTTTAAGACCGTCACCCCCACCCCCCTGCGGGGGGCAGGCAGGTGGAGGCTGGGTGTCTGTAGCATTCAGCCAGTATAGAATGGATCACAACATTTTGGATCATTCCATTTTGTTGAAACTTTTGGAATATACCAAAGAACATTCTGTTGAGAAATCTGAACCACATTAAGGGATGAATCCTAAACATATCAGAGAATGTTGCAAGCAGATGGATGAAGGAGCAAAGACGGCTGCAGAAAGAAAATGAGCAAACCCATTTCCTGGTGTTTATAGTGGATCAATCCCTGGATTCTCCTGAACTTCATTCATTTTCTTATCCCACTGGATCCCTTTCGGGGCAGCAAGATTTCTGGAACCGTCCAGTCTGCTGCTGTTGGACTAAGACGGTACACTTTAGACCTGGAGCTCGCTATGCGGCTACCGGGGAGGAGCTGGCAGCCACACAGAGAGCTGGCGTGGGATGGGAAAGCAGTCTGCTCGGGCCTCCTGAACTTTAGTTTCATCGACGCCTCAAAAAAGGTACCCTCATTTTATTCTTCAGGTTAATGCAGGACAGAAAGCCATCAAACTCCTTAAGAGAGAGAGGAAACACCAGGAAGCAGCCGTTCAGACACAGTTGAGAAAAGCTCTCGGTATCTTGTCGGAGGTTCTAAATGTTTTCATGAACCCAAACATTGAGGCATTATCACTGATGTTTTTGTAGAGCTTTTCAAAATAAATCAACCTGATCTCTTAACATCATTCATGCCTTTCATGCATAGTAAATGAGATAAACACAGATATTGCTCCGTGTAGCTAACAGGCTAAAAACATTAGCTGCTAGCTCCGTGT
>BSAI01000130.1:325196-458095 GCA_036245035.1 Adrianichthys oophorus
CAGGTTCTTCACACAGTGTTGTGTGTTTCCTCTGGGTCCACAGGTTCCTCCCACAGTGTCTCAGTGGGATGTTTTCGTAAAAAAAACAGCAAAAACTTAATAGAAAAGCAGTCAATGACTACAATGAAGGCAAAGCAGCTCACAGGCTTCAGATTAGGACTCCCAGATTAAATCAATAAATGTAAAAAAAAATGTATGTGTTCAAACTTTTATAATTTCTAGCTCAGTTTCATCAAATATGGAGAAAAAGATCCCACCAGCCGTCTGATAGGATTTATGATTCATGTCACAGACAGGAAAACATTCTTTTCTTTCTCTGATTGATGGCTTTGAATTCTTTTCAATGAGTAGAAAATTGTTGGGGGGAGGGTGGTGGTGACAAAAGCAGCCACTGAGCTTACCGCCTTATTTTCTGCCTGTTTTTTCAACACTGGGCTCCAACTGGTTGGATGATTGAGAGGGCTGTAGCATCTGCTTCACATATGTGGCGTGTGCTCCATAGCTGCCATGATGCATGTCCATAATTATAAGGTGCCCTACTGCTAAAAAGGTCTGGACTGAACACATGCAAAAGCCAATAAGGGAATAAATAGCCCCAAGTGGGCGAATGTGAGACAGCCCAAACTGAGAAAGGACTAACACGAAGACATCTGCTAATGGCCACTTCCTAATTCAGAAGAAGTTCTTTTTTTAAATAAAAAAATATGTTCAAGTGTTCTGGTGGAACTGAAATGATGAGAATCAAAAATAACTCGTGAAGGATGGACGTGGCGTCACTGGCAGCAGCCGACTCCACAGATCCTACAGCCAAATGAGAGCTTTAAAGTTCGACTTGTGGTGCCAAATCCCATTTGCTTCCTGAAAAAGGATTTCTCAACAGAACAGACTGTGAGCTGAAAATATGGAGCAGAACGACCTGCGTGGCCTTCTTTCTTCTGCTGAATTTAGTTGAAACAGATAAAGCGGGGATGGGGTCTGCATCAGGGTTTTCTAGGTTCCACAGGCCGAGATAGAGAAAGACATTTTTCCAGGGTCACGTTTCAGCTCCTCTGAAGCTTTTTATATGTGAACTGCAGCTTTGTGAAAGAATGTACTTACACTCTCATTAGAAAAGGCTTTTATGATGAAAACAACCAAAAACTTGCTTTATGTTGACAAATTATTCACTAATGACTTCCCAGCATAAACTGTAGCATGTTAAGAGGACCACACACTGCGCAAACAAAGATGGGCAAACCCTGTGGTCATGTGACCTGCTGGTTTCATTAAAGTAAATGATGGAGCAGTTCGGGGCTAAAGAGGAAGCATGGGTTTAATCAAATCTGAGCCTTTCTGGACGTCAGCGAGCCTTATGGAAATTAAGGAGAAGGAGTTCTCAGGTTTGAAGCTGCTGGCAGAAACAAATCCTGCCAGACGACAGGCTGGACAGTATCGCTCTGCACTCCCCACACCCTGTTGAAGACACCATTTCTAAATGTAGGCAAACAGCAGAGCAAAGGATGAAAACCTTTGAGAAGAGTGATAAAGGTGGAGGTAGTGGAAGTGAAGGGGCATGGCTGTCACAGCTCATCCACTGAGGCAAATAAGTATTTGAACTAGAGGTGTAACGGATAACTAAATCCACGGTTCAGATCGTGTCAGGGTTTTAGTGTCACAGTTCGGATCAGTAAACTAAAAATAAAAAAACAACAAAATTAAACCTACAATTTTTTTAAAGCTTTAAAACATATTTTCAAAGCATATTTAAAATAATGCTTGTATAATAACATCAAAAATATTTACTCATTGATGCCTATTTATAAAAACATAAATGACATATTTGAACTCAAAATATTCCTGTTCAGTATGCCCATATAAACAAAGTGCATTATGAGGCATTTAGTATAGAAGAAGAAACAAACACACAACATTTTACTTAAAAAAAAAAAGTAAAAGAAGCTCACTGGTTACAGATGGAGAAGTGGTTTTCTCCTGCCGTAGTGCAGGCAGCTGCTGCTCCGCACCATTATACTGTACACTTAAGCTTTGTAAGAGAACAGTGGCCTCCATAATCCTTAAATGGAAGATGTTCAGGACGACCAGAACCCTTTCTAGAGCTGGCCGTCCATCAAACTGAGCCATCGGGGGAGAAGAGCCTTGGTGAGAGAGGTCAAGAAGAACCCAAAGATCACTGTTGCTGAGCTCCAGAGATGCAGTCAGGAAATGGAAGAAAGTTGTAGAAAGTCAACCATCACTGCAGCCCTCCACCAGTCGTGCTTTATGGCAGAGTGGACCGACGGAAGCCTCTCCTCAGTGAAAGACACATGAAAACCCAAAAGGAGTTTGCTATAAAAAACCTCTTTCCTCATTGCTTTTCCTTCGCTGCTTCAGTGTGAAAAGGAGGGGTTGTGCACACGCCCTCACTCAGATACACATATTTCTTCACTGACAAAAAAACAAAAGCAAGCAAATGAGATTGCCGTGGCAAGCGAAAGGATCCAACGTGTGTCTGTATTTTCCAGAGTAGATGAAGACAGCACACATTGTCTTAAATGTAACAAAAACCTGGCTTCTCGGTGGTAACACCAATAACCTGTCCGTACACAGCGCTAAAATACACCAGATTTCAGCAAAGAGATGCACAGCGTTACTGTTCAAGTGAGACATCTAGCAGCGCTGTTGTTTCAACAAGTGTGTGTGCCAGTGGTACACATGATGAAAATGTTGTTTATCAAAGATAAGTGCAGGAAATTTGAATTTAAATGAGGAGGAAAATGAATACAGCTATCAGCACTGAAAAAAACAATGATCATATAATATTAACAGGCTGAACGTTCATATTGTGCCTCAATATTGATAAATATATATATATATATATATATATCAAAATTAATTGAAATACTCTCCCTTCTTGTTTTCACACCAAAGTATTAATTAGAATACCGGATCAATAAGCAGTATCGATAAGAGGAGTAGTACCGATAAAATCTCATCTGTACCCATCCCTGGAGTTCAAATACTTTTTTGCCTCACGGTATGTGCCGGTCTGCAGACAGAAGTCTGTTATGTCGCATCGTCACTCACTGAAGGTTTGCTGGTTAACTATGAAGCTGCAGACCACGCCCTGGTTGCTGCGCCCCAGAGTGAAGCCGTTCCCCCGCAGGACGATGTCGAAGGTTTCTGTGTCAACAAAAGCAAGATCAGCTGTGAGGTACAAATTTTTCCTTCCTACAAAAAGATTAGCTCAGATTTGACACTTTTTGACATTATCCCAGCAATAAAACTAATTTGAAGAACACTCCTTTGATTTTCCTCAAATAAAATCACAGTAGAAATTCAGAAAAATATTTCAAAAAGCCAAACATTTTTTTTAGGTGCTCCACAATTTTGAACACAAATATCATTATTCTGGATGAAAGTTCTTGTATGGTGGGGGTGTAAGAGATCAAATAATCCATGGTACGGATCGTGTCACGGTTTTAGAGTCACGGTTCGGATCATTTTTTGGATTAGTAAAATGGAAAACAAAAAAAAACAATGAAGCCTTTAATTTTTTTTAAAGCTTCAAAACACATATTTCTAAAGCACATATTATTGGAACAAGAACCTGCTCATTGAGGCCAATTTTTAAAAATAAAACATTTTTGACAACAAGAGGATTTGTGCTGATTAGTCTATTTTTTATCCAATCAAATGGCTATCTTTATCTTAAGGTGCTCACACACCGAAAGCAATTCGAGCGGCGGAGGCAGCAAGTTTTAATGTAAAGTCAATGGTTTAGACGCCAATTGAGGTTCTGTGGTGTGAATCGAGCGGCCAGTGCGGTGCGAAAGTCTGGAAACAGCGCAAATTGAGCGACGTGGTGCTAATACAGCGGCTGGCGCAGCGAGCCAAAGTAAAAGAATCTAAACTCTGAGGAGGTCCCCACGTCCGTGTCAACCAATCAGGGACTTAACTTTGGGCACATGACGGTTTCAGTGCCAGCAGGTAGAATACACATCCAATATGGTGGATCGGATAACCTGAACTTCCATTCATTTTCTTAACCTGATGGATACCTTTCAGGACATCGGGGTTTCCTGAACTCTTCCCGCTACTGTTGGGCGACAGTCTGCTTCAAACACGGTCAGAGAGAGACGGAAACACCGTAGAAGCGGCCATCATCCAGACACAGCGAGACTGAAGCTCACTGTACCAGAGAACCTCTAAATCAGGGGGGAATCACACTTTTTTGATATGTGAGCTAATTAAAAGTCATAAAATAATGTGAAGTTTTCATTTTTAAGTGCTCAAACATACAACCAACATGCTGTTACAATAGAAACCCATGATTCCTGTTTAAAAACCATGAAAAGTCCATGAACAAATGCTTTCGTGACACCCCAATAAGCCCTTCATTCAGCATTGTGTTGGTAGTTGTCTTGACAAAGTAACCCCCTTACAGGTGAGCTGCTCTGACGGTGACAGTGGTTGGTCCCCTGGAGCTGTAATTATTGTTATTGAATGAACCCAGGTTCCAATCCCACACCTGGCTTTCGTAGTTCGTTGAATCTTTTTTCTGCTAAATTACTTAACACACATAAATATTACTTAAACACATGAGGATAATTCTTTGGATTGGAATGTGTTTCTTACAGCCATGAGTTTTTTAGGTACATAGTTAACAAAAATAAATGTAGTCTGTGGAAGCTTTTGTTTCAAATTTCTTGTTGGTTTTCAAAAACATGTAGAAACATATAGAAATGTATTTAAAAAATGATGTAGTATTTATGCTTAATAAAACGCAAATATATATTAAAAAAGTAAAGTACAGCAATACTGAGGTTCAAACCAGGTTATATTTCCAATGTTGGTTTTCTGAGCGCAGGGCAAACCGCTGTCGCCACAAGTGCAGGTTTATTACACGGAGTGTTTGCTATCTGATGACTGAATTGTACTTTTTTTGTGGGTAGGTGGTTTATTTATTTGTTAATTTATTTCTGATGGTCCACGATTTACATGGAGACCTGATCGCTGATGTTATCTTAGAGCTCTTCAAAAGAGAAAAAACCTGATCTCTAAACATCATCCGTGTCTTCCATGCATTGTAAATGAAACACAGACAAAGCTTCATGTAGTGAAGCAACAACATTAGCTGCCAGCTCCTCCAACACGAACGAGGCGTCGAGCTTAGGGAACACATTTTTGGCCACGCGGCGAGCAGCAAATTCGCAGCGCAATGAGAAAGGGGCGGGCCATGCAAATTGGCCACATGAATTACACACACAGTTCACGGGTGTGTGGGACCCAATGCTAATTTGATTTAGAAATTGTAAAAATTCTAATCTTCTCAGTTTTTTAAATTTTATTTTATAACAGAAAACAAGATGAAAAAGGACCCTGGTGTAAAGAAGTTTATAACTTCCTCTGTTAGATCTCTTCTTTGGTTGTAAATTTGTATGGAGCATTTACTGTACTATTAACTGTACTGTGTTATTAACCGTTTTCTGTACAAAATTATTACTAAAATCAATCAACAAATACTAATCTAAAATTATTAAGTTCATAAATCAGTAATAAATGTCAGTTTTCTTTATTCAGTCTCCTATATTTACTGTATTCAGATTTAAATGTCTTTATTAACACAAGTCTGCAAGTGGATGCCTCAGAATGAGGCAAAGCAAGGAGTCTTCGGTTCACTCATTTCCCTTGCTGTCACAAATTTGAGCTTTTTTAAATGGCATGTTTTTATTTGAAAAACTCAGAAATCCAGTTTTAGTCTTAAATTCTTTCATATAGGTCCTCTGTCATGAGAAAAATGATACAAGAACATGTTAAAAAATGCCAAAAACACAATTTTCATTGGAGTGGGCCTTTAAACACCAACTTTTTTTGTAATTTCATTTATTTTATTTTATGTTTTATTTCCTTTTTGCTATTTTTCATTATTGTAAAATTGTGTTTCATATAAAGGGCTTTATGTTTACCCGTTTGTATTGACTGCAATTAAAAAGGAAAGTGACCATGTAAAACTGCTGAGTTAAATGCAATGTGGTTGAGAAGGTGACCTAAGAAAAAAAGTTAGGTGCACCGGTGCAACCAGTGCAAAATCGTAGTCTAGAATTTCAAAAATTCAATTTGGGCCCCTGTGTGGAGGTTTTTATAAAATCAGAGTAACATGAACTGTAAATTGTGCAGAAGTCATGTTCCCTCTAAAACTGGAAATCCCACCAACCTTTTTATCACCTGAAGCAGTGCCACCAAACATGTTCAATCTCAGACTGAAATAAACCAGAATTCTCCAGAAAAACAACAAAGTTCAGACCTTCACAGCAGCAACAGTCTAAACTACCAGAAGAAATTCAGAGAATTTGCTTTTAGTTCCTAGATTATTCACAGGATGTTGACAAAAATGTTTGTTAATTTCATGTTTGTTCTGTAAAACTTAAACAGTAGAATGTATTTGTAGAATGAATTAGTTTGTAATATTTATGCCTTTTTTAGTTTTCTGGGAAAAACAAAACTGCTGCATCATGTTCCTTCAGTGCATCTGTTATGTTTAAAGTATGATAAGAAAGAAATATTTAAAACTAAACAACCTGCTGATTACACATTTCTCCCATGAGCTGCATAGTGTTCAAATTTGACAGATATAGTTATTTGGTCAATATCATCATAGAGACTCTCAGCTGCCTCAATCTGAAAGATTTGTCAAATTTGTAGGGAGGTCTTGTCCAGTTCAAATGTTGCATGCATGCGCATATATATATATGTGTGTGTGTGTGTGCATCTGTCAGACTTTAGCAGCTCCATCCACATACCGTTCACGCAGACACTGGATGGCTCCACGCTCAGGATTTCTGTGCAGGAGCGTCGCAATATCTGGCAGAGCAGAAAACACGGAAAGGGGAGCATTAGTGCTTTGGAACTGAGAATGAATACAGGGAGTATGTGCAGTTATCCTTTCTGTCAAGTTTAGAAAAAAGATTAGAGCTGCAGCAGCGCGCCTGGTCAGAGCCAGCCGCTGAAGGAGAGCAGCGAGGAGAACAGGAGGTAAAACAGCAGCTGTGTCAGCTTTTATGGCAAAATTATGCAGGACTATAACGGCTCTGCAGTTCTATTAAATACCTCCAGGATCTTGCATTATCATATAAAGAGGCCCATGTGAACCCACTGTCATTGAGCTGCACGTCCCGCCTGGTCAATAAATCAACAAAGGGGGAACTATGCAAATCTCAGTTTACAGTCGGTAAAAAGAAGCATATCAACCCCAAAGGGGAACACTTGAAGATTTCATGTACAGCTGAAGACCTGGAAGACGGGAGTGTTCACAGTAGCCTTATTGGAGATGATGGCTTATTCAGAGGGAGGGCCGCATGACAGCAGGGAGAAGACAGATCTGCGGATATTCGCTTTTTAGCTTCTAATTATTTCCTTAGCAATTCCCTGGACAAAACATAAAAACACAATTAAATGTGTGTAATGACACAGATACCCCAGCACTTCCCCTCTGTTTTAAAACAATTCACTCTAGGAAAAGCAGCGCTCACTTCTGACCCAAAAAATTCCCTTCACCTCATTTTTTTACTGACGTGGTTTACTGTACAAGATTCTAAGAGCAGAGAAGGAATCAAGTTACAGTGATGTATGTCTCAGAAACTCAGTAAAATGATAATGTTGGTTTATGATGACCTCCAACCATCTTCTGTTCCAGCTTTGTTCTGGGAGACGGGAGCAGCTGGAGCCTATCCCAGCTACTTCAGAGTGACTTGTGCTCTTTCTGGATTTTCTCTAGTAGAGCTCCTTCATGCTTTCTGATATTTCAATCACTCTGGTGTTGAGCTTCGTCAGGCCATTTCTGCCTATATTTTAGCTTTTCCTCATGTTATAAATTTTCAAATCATCTTGAGGTAATGTGATTTTCTTTGGAGATCAGATCACTAAAGTAATGCATGATAAGATCAGTGGCCTCCTCCACCCTCCATTAAACACCATCTTTAAATTTGGTGTAGAACTTACAGGCTGAAGGTGGAACACTAAATAACACTAAAACTCCATAAAAGAACAGCTTCAGAAAAAAGAATACAGCTCAGGACACATTCAGAAATGCAGCGTTTTCTAAGATAAGCCTGCAGCTGAGGCCAAAGCAGAAGACGAAAAGGCCTGTGAGCTGCAGAAATCCACTTTGCTGAGCTCTTCTCAGAGAAAATAGCTGCAAAGACCATCTGAAGCCCTCAAAGTAAAACAGATAAATGAGATGAAGCCAAGTCATCAACAATCCAGAATTACTAATCTTACAGGAATGCTGCTCCGTTCATCTGGATGCTGGAAACATGGCTGGCTTTTTGAGCGGACGCAATGTCTTGAAATGCTCTGAAACTACTCACACGAACACACACACCATGTAAAAAACTGTTAGGTTAAGTTGTACGGTGTACGTTTTTAGCTCTTCAAAAGTTTTGGGTTTGAGCTGGTTTCTTTTGAAACCTTCATAAAGTGCTCTCTGAAGTCTGAGAGATCCTTTGAAGTCCTGCAAAAACAGAAGAAAATGCTTCTGGTATCAGAGATCTTTTGCGTCAGAGCGTCTTTTTAGATAGGAACCTTCAGAGCCACTTTTTGCTGAGGATGTTTTCCCAGATGCATCATTTAGGAGGAAGAAGTCTCACCCTTGGCAGTCCAGCTGCAGCAGACAGACATGCAGCTCTGCTCTCTTTCTATTCACCGCTGACCTCGCTTGCTAAGGTGAAGGCTTTTTGTGGGTGCTGGGCTCACACTGCCACACTAGCCCTCGCAGAGCTGACAGCCTGAAAGCAGCAGCCAATGGAATATATCAAGAATTATCTGGCAGAGGGCGAGGAGGCAGCATGCAAGCGCCCGCAGCTGAGGGGACACTCCATTCCAACATTACAGGAGAAGATGAAGTAAAGGAACAAAGCTGCTATGAGGCCAGACACTCAACACATTTACTGTGGACACATGCACGGTGTGACGTGCACATGGACAGTGTGTCCACAAGAGGAGGATGCAATGGCGATTCATTTCTACGAGCAGGTTCATGTAGCTCACTCTTGAAGGTTCGCTTTCTCTTCCAAACAATCTTTAGGACAGCAGCCAAAAACTCAGCAACAACGTGTATTTGAACACATTTATTCCAGGCTCCCGCAAAGCATAACAGACTGAAAAGCAAATGAAAGTTAACTTACAGAATTAACTATGCCTTTGAGAGCGTGGAAGCCATCTTTAACAGGAAACACGTGGTCTTTGGCATCTGCAATTTCTGCAAGCTTTTGGAAAAAAGAGAAGAGAATAAAGGAAGGATCAGGACAGAGTTGAGCCTGCTTCTCCTTTTCTGAGTCCCTTTCTGTGCATGAGTCTCATATCAGCAGGAGGAAACACCAGATGGCATGACTGACTTTGCTCAATTACAAAAAATGACTGCAGCACAAACGGCTTTGTCTTTTACTAGAAACCAGCTCGTGGTAGCACAGTTACCAATGGATGCCATTTGTAACCGTTGGTTGCAGATGGTTACAAAGTGCGCAGAAAGTCTGTGTTGAAGGAAAACAGTAAAGCATGGACATTTGTGGGAAAGGTTTGACTCTGATGTGTCTAATGGTGAAGCTGGGTGGATGGACGGATGGCGCAGCGGATGGTTCCTTTTGCAGCCGATGCTGCAAAAGGAACCAATGCCTTTCAAACCCAATGTTGCAAAGTGGACTGAGCTCACATCAATTCTAAACCACAGAACTTTCACAGATGCCACTACACATGAAGTTCAAAGATGAGATCCTAACTCTGGATACAGAGGCAGCAATAAGAAAAACTCACGATGAGAACATTTAACATCAGAAAAAACGTCTCATGGAGTCTCTTACCTGCTGCTCGTCAAAGTCCTTGACACCAACACAGTAAACTCGAGCGCCATACTTTCTCACCTTATTCGCCTGCAGCACAGATGAGGAGGAAGTTGTATCAACAGAATAGACGGCGAGAAACAAGAGGCACGCAGGGCCTCCGTTTGTGGAAAACTCAGCTCTGGTGCAGCAGAAGAGCTCACCTCTGTGACAGTGAGCTCATGAATGTAAACATCAAGCTTCCCATCTGTCAAAGCCAGAATGATGGTGGAGGACTTGGTAGACTGTTGCTGGATCTGTTCTGATGCCTTCAGGTCAAAGTGAAAAAAACATTTGATGAAACTGCAGTTTTTCCCACAGAATCAAGAATCACAAACTAAATCTGACCTTTCTGATTCCCTCGTGCATGTACGTTTCTCCTGCAGGCCTCACATCTCTCAAGCGTTTCAGACCTCCTTCAATCTGGTTTCTAAAAAAACAAGTGATCCTCACTTTACTTTCCAAGTTCAGTAACTCTGTCTGTGATGTTTTTTGAAGCCATCAGTAAAGGAATAAGATGAAGTGCATGCAAAGGCAAAATGAGAGTTTTTATAGGCTCCTCATAGAGACTTCAAAAAGTCCAGATAACCTTTTTTTTTTTTAAATGTTCAGCTCCAGAACCAGCCTGGATGAATGAGTTATCACAGATATGTTTTAGTAAAATGTTTTTCAAACAAACAAGGAATGAAGGAGAGACTTTGTGAAGGGCTTTGACTTCTGAAATGTAATCCCATAATTTACCATTATCAGCATGACAAAAACACCTCCAACAGATATCCTGAATTATATCCTACTTTTGTAGTTGATGAAAGTGAACATCTAAAGGTCAGCTGGACTTCAGCTAACACTGGGGTGGAGTACCTGTCTCCGGTCAGAGGCAGCAACACGTCTGCATGGGCCGAGAAGACAATGAAGGACACTCTCATCCTCGGGCTGCAAGCAAAACAAACAAAAATATTATTTTAGAAGTCAGAAACGGAAAAGCTGAACTCACTTGTTATCCAGGCTGAACTTAATCCTCACATCATTTAATCCTGTTTTTTATTTCTTTTTCCATTAAATCCTTTCTTCCATCTGCCATCCCCTTTATCAGATTACTCCCCCCCAAACAGCCGAAGATGTAAAATGATCAGAACATCTAGAGAGGATTAAATATAAGTGACAGTTTTATTTAAAGCTTCATTTATAAGTTCAGTCAAAGAGAATGAAGCAGCATTCATAATGAAGTGAGCAGAAGGACCGCCTTTAATGTCAGCTAATCTTAAAGTGTCACTTCAAAGCAGGAAGTGATTAATCACAAGGCAAACATGCTGCACTGAAAATGACTCACACAAACATCCTGCTGCACTTTTCTGTGCCTGTGACTTTAGGAGGGCGTTGTGCGACACTGATGCATCCCAGAGCTGAGTGTGTTTCTCTGCAGAAGCTCAACATCAGAATGCTTTATACGTGTTCAGCTATCAAGCACTTTCTGTGGAGATAACCTTCCATGACTCCAAACTGTTCCAAGAAAGCAAAAGAAGTTCACCTCCCTGCTTGGGATTGGGAATGTTTGGGGAACGCTCCAGAACCACAAGAACTTTAGTAGATGTACTCAAAGTGAGGTAATTGAAATTTTGCTGCAGCTGGGATTAAAGCCCGACTTTTTGATTGCATCTCTTACAAGAAAACTGAATCATTCTAGTTCAAATTTTCAACTTTGGGGGATTTAAATAACTTTACTATAATGGTTGAAAAAGGATTTTTATCTAAACAAATTCCCACATGATAAGAACATTCAACAGCTGCCCATTTTCTGAGTCCTGATCCAATACTTTTATAACACGTGAAATAAAAAAAAGAACAAATACAAAACAAACAGATCCAGGTTGTCCCTTATTTTTGTTTTATTTATCTTTTGATTTAACACTTAAACAGTACACTTCTCTTTATGGTAGCTTAAACAATGCTTTTAAATAGCTAACCATCAACTAGTAAAAAGAGTGCAAAATAAAAACATAAATATAAATTAAAACAGCAGCTCAACCTAAAATATTCAGCAAGCATGTAAACCAAGGAGCAAAGAAAAATGTTGCATTGTTGTTGCTGGTTGTTTTTGAAATGCCTAATGAGGTTTGTTGTAATCACAGCTTTGTTTTTCCCCATTTTTAAAATGTCAAACTTGCATGTGATGTAATTGGCTACTGCAATGTTATTCTCCTCCCACCGTCCAAAAACATGCTTCATAGGTTACTCTAAATTGTCCCTAGGTGTGCATGTGAGTGTGCATGGATGTGTGATTGTGGCCCCTGTGACAGACTGGCAACCAGTCCAGGGGTGTACCCTGCCTTCGTCCATGAGTGACCAGGTTAGGCTCTGGCAACCCCGTGACCCCGAAAGGGATAAAGCGGATTGGAAGATGAATGAATGAATGAATGTTATTCTCATGGACTGTGAAGTATTTCCACACAGCAGACGTGTTTTTGTGACCCTCCAGCTCAAACTGGTGCCATGTTCTGCTGCGTTTTACAGAAACAAAATTTCCAGATCCATTCAAGATATGCAGGTGAGAGACTTCTACTAGGCTATCTAACTGTCATAAGAAGCTTGAAATATATAGCACTGATCAATATAATGAGAATAAAATATGTATCGGATCCCTGATTGTGATGCAACATCTGATTTCAAACAAGTCTGAAACAATGTAATTGGGCCTGATTTCCAATAATGTGATGGGACTCAGACATCCCTAATAAAAGCCATGGTAAAGTCTGGGCCCTAACACGGAGCCCTGTAGCACACTTGCACTGATGTTGAAAGAAGAGGGAGAGCTTGTAAATCTACATAAACAGATGTTAGCTCCACATAGAATTTATGATGGAACCAAATTTACTGAAAGACCCACTAAGATGAAAATTGTGTTTTTAACATATCCCTGTAACGTTTATCTCATGATGGAGGACAAGTATAGAAAAATTAATAAGGTTAAAACTGCATTTCCAAATATTTCTTTATTCAAAATGTTGTGTATCAGGAGCAGACAAGAAAAAATGCTGTCAGAAAAAGCTTGTAGCAGTGACGCAGCAACTGCAGTCGGCAGGCCGAAGTCTTCCTGCTCCGCTCCATTCTGATTCACTTGCAGACAAATAGATGCATGTACGCCTTTTTTTTTCCTTGTCTGAGGCTGATGTTAAGCAGGATAAAGTGTAAACAAAGGCCTGATGGGAAGTCAAGGCAGAGTAGATTCAACTCAGAGGTGAATTTTGAATGAACTCCTGCCACACAAACTACAGAAACTGTCCAAGAAAACGACACAGGTTTTTGGATTTTGGCTAAAAACGACATAATCATAATTAAAACGGGGCCTGGATTTCATGGCGGGATGGCGAGTATTGCGCATATTCAAATTAATTCCCACAAAATGAGCTCTTGTAATGTTGAAACATCCTGCATAAAATTAATCTGTAATAATCTGCAAGTTTACATCGTAACTTCAAGATCAGAAACAAAGGATGAAGTTATTCAGAGTAAGGTCAGCACACCCGTCCTGCACTGTCGCACAGCGCAGATGAGCTTGCTCCAGGGGCAGAGAGACAGAGAAGCTAGTTTCACTATAGAAACAGGGGCGCACTGCAAGAACAGCATCCGACACACCCATGCAAGCGAGCAAACACACACCTCTGCTATCACCATCGTGTTGCGCTCCGTTTTGGTTTATGAAGCAGCGGGAAAGGAAGCGATTTTTAACGGAATCCAGACAGAAGTGGAGCATAAACGTGATGGGCTTACAGCAGCAACAGAAAGTTGAATAAAAGTGTTGCTTTGGAGACAGTGTTGTTGTTACACACTCATGCCATCAGGCTACGATGATTTGCTTAACAAGCTGTTCCGTGTGTCTCCTATATGTAATCACAGACTGATTTAAAGTCAGTCAGAAGTGGGGGGATGCTTGGTGGGCGGCTTGTCTGTGGCGGAGGGGTGGGGCTCCTGGCTGGGAGGGCTGCTCTTCTGGCTGGGCTAGAGCTGGGCTCTCGCTGCTCTTAGGAGTTGGGGGCCCATGTGGTGGTCCTGCAGGCCCTGGTATGGGTGCTTGGCCGGATTGCCCGGATTGCTCTATCGGCCCTGCAGTATGGGTATGGGGGTGCTGGCTGCCGTTGCAGCTTCGGAGGGGGTCTTAGTGTTGGGATGGCTGGGAATTCTCCCTCCTCTTTTCTTTTTTACATTCCATAATCCACCTCAGCAAAATCTAAACATTCATCTGAACACAGGTGTCTGCTCACCTTTGAACAAACAGTTTACGTGACAGAACGAAATGCTTTACATGTGTTCGTTTGTACGCATTAGAGTGTGTGAACTGTAGTTGTATGGTGTACATGTTGACAAGTTTGTAAGTTAAGTCTCTTGGAGCCGACAGGTATGTTTGAAACATCTGAGTGTGTGGACAGACACATTTCTTCTTTCTGCATTGCGCTATGCCGAGGAGGAAAAGCGCTCTGAGGCACAGACATTTACATTTAAATGTGAGTAATGACATTTTGTTTTAGCATGACCTTTTAAATGTGATAAAACTGCTTTTGTTATGTATATTCAAGAGCTGGAAGCTCCACGCTAACGTAGTTGACTGATGACAATTGGTGACGTCATCACGTGGTAGTGACGTCCGAATTCTGAGACACTATTTTTCCATAACTCTCCGTTTGGAGGGTTAAATTTAGGGGAAGGGAGAAGTGGTGGGGTAAAGAATTTGGATTGGGCCCAAGAACAGGGAAAGACAAACATGGATGAGAGAAAAGATGAACACTGACCCAGCCTCAATGACCAGTGAAGGAAATTGATCGAGTCGGCATCAAATGCAGTGTTCTGAGGTAAGAATAGAATTTGAATCTCCAAAGTGGTAGAATTTCTTCCTAGACAGCGTTCCATGTTGACAACTACTTTTCTCTGTTAACCCAGTCTTGTTAGGGTCAAAACAGGGAAGGAGAATGGACTCACGAAACAAACACCCATTTCAGGCCCTGATTAAAATACCACTGGGAAAGCTTTAAAAACAGAAAAAGATGATTGGAGTGAGACTTAAAGCAAAGATCTGAAGATGCTACAGGTGACCACCAACTCCATTACCATTCACACCTGTCTGCTGTCTCAAACCACATCCCAAAGAGCAAGTAAAGCTTCAGATCATGAGACACACGTGCTTCCTTCAGAGATGCAAAGTGTTCAGAGCATAAGGAGAGGTGCTGATTCTTCTCACCCACATGACACATAGCCCAGTCGCCGTCCTCCCCCACACACAGCACAATCTTTAAACCAGATTTGGCAGAGGAACAGAGCGGCTGTAAACATTCACATCCTTCCTGTGTGCAAGTTTCAGAGTGGGGAGTGGACTGGAGCTGGTTGTGATCGGAGAAAACGGATGAAAAACCAAGGCTTGTGTCTCAATGCAAAGCTTTAGGCTTTTAATGGAGGTTAAATGAGACATTTTCAGAAGCACCAAGATATTCTGGACTCTATAAAAGACAATACTGTGGACAGACCATGGTAGACGTAGGAGGGAGGGGGGTGATGAAAAAGTACACATGGCGCAGCAGAAGTGCTCTTGGTGAGCGAGCTTTGTTTAGCAGATTGTCCTCGTCGCCTTCCAGCGTTGTCTTGCTTTACTGTACATTGTCTGCCTGTCAGCCGCTCTGTGGTGGAAGCAGGGGAGAAGTGTGGAGCCGGACCCCCCCGGTGCAAATGGCCATTCTCACAGCCCAGAAGACTGCTCCTCTCTGCCACCCACTCCCACCTGGTGCCTTTGCTATTTTCTTCAACCAACCACTTGATTCTGGCTGGGTCGCTACCGTCTGTACTGTGCTGGCAGGCGCCGCCTGACTCAACATTATGCAAGCTGCATGTTTCAGGCTCATTCCTGCTGCTTTGTCTTCCATTATTTATGGACAAAGATGATGGCGTAGAAGAGGCTTGTAAGGAAAGCAAGTGGGAACTCCTCTTGATCTGTGCAGAAATACTGATGTCACCTGTAACAGAAACCCTCAGAGAAGCTGCTGCTCTCCAAGAGGTTTCACAACTTCTGCCTGCTGATCATGTCCTCTAATCATTTGTATTTTTCACTCATTTGATAATGGATCTATTTGACTGTAAACATTTACCAATTGCAAACCTTCAGTAGAAAAGTCCAGGTGGAAAAACTGTGTTTACTGCTAAAAAAAACTAAGGGGATTAAGTACAATAATATTAATAGCAATAATAATAATACCTTTATTTATAAAGCACTTAAACACAAACTAAAATGTGTGCAAAGCTGTACAATAAAAGCTTGCATCATTCAAAACAGGTAAAATAATTAGTAAACGTGAATAAAAACATAGAAACAAAAGTAGAAGCAAAGTAAAATCTCACTAAAGCAGATGCTTACCTCACAAATCGGTCTATTAGGTTCTTCACAAATGAGTAGATTTCAACCCAGTTGGCAGCAACACTTCCAGACCTGAAACAAGAACACAAGCATCAGCCAATCAGAAATGTTAGAGAATCACTGAACTGGTTATGCGCTCTGCTCAACAATCCTGGTCAGACATGGCCGCTGCCACATGCTGCATAACTGTACCGATATGAGTGGGAGTGTAGCAGCCCCCCAGCTGACACATTGTCCTCAGATGGACAGATATGCCAAAATGATGATTTAATTCAAAATCAAACATTTTTAGAAAAAAAAATCTCACAATAATTTAAAAAAGCCTCATAATCATTGATATTAACTTGAAGTAAGTTAAGTTTGAAACATTTTGTTCAAAGGTCAACACCAAACAACTTATCAGTGCAGTTTCAGCGCCCTCTTACAGCCACTTAATTGCTAATGTCCTAGCCAAACTTTCAGGCTGCTTTTCTGTCCAACATTTGGCTTTTACCT
The DNA here is from genome assembly GCA_036245035.1 of Adrianichthys oophorus. Lineage (NCBI taxonomy): Eukaryota > Metazoa > Chordata > Actinopteri > Beloniformes > Adrianichthyidae > Adrianichthys > Adrianichthys oophorus. Next base: position 341,937 of record BSAI01000130.1, read on the forward strand.
ACTTTAAAAATGACAGGTTTTTCAACCAATCAGATGTTTAGAGAGAAGGGGAAATGGCTGTACGTAAACTGCGATGCAGAAAAGAGGCTACCAGCTGAACCAAACTTCAGCTGCTTTTGTTCCATTCTCAACTAATCAGCAAACTGCTTTAATATGTCTTCATGTTTTACATCAGGAAAATGCTTTTACATTTCATATTTGTTAGCTATAGCAATATATGCCGACATTTTTTAGAGATGCCAACTGTTTTATAGTCTATAAGCTGAAGTTCTTCTTGACAGTTTGGGAGGTCTAATTCATGTTTAGATTTATAGGATGTGCTAACAGGCCTTAGATAATGAAAGAAGACCCATGCCTCTCCCACACATATTTTTTGGCTGTTTTTTTTTTTACCTATTGTGCTTAGTTTTTGTCCCATAAAAAATGATCAAGTTAATTTAGAACCTGTGGAGTGTTCTGTTGCTAACAGCAATGGGCTTGGTTTACTAGCCTGAAGGTGTGGTGTATGAAGAGGCCCTGAAGCATGTGTTTTGTATCTGGAAACTTTGGTATGTGATTTCTGTATTATTTTGTATTTTCACAGCCTAAAACGAGAAATGGGTATTTGGGTATGATGGAATTGTACTTGGGAAAGAGCTGTGAAAGTTGTCTTAAATGAATAACCCCGCCTGCAGGGGCTTTGTCGTTGGTCTGCAAGGACTGACTGCTGCTGAAAAGTGCAGAAAAATGCAACCAAATGAGATCAAGATGCTATTTCAGATATTTTCCTCGTCATCCAGTAATTATCCTTTCAGATGAGGGCGGGGTGGTTTGGAAAACGATTGGTAGGAACAGTGTTTCAGAGTCCTTAACAGAGGGGGGGGCACAGCTGGTGTCAGAACAGCCACCTCACCATAATTCACAGGCTGCAAGTCCTGTCACATCAGTCTACTGTTTTGCTGAAGTGACTGTGACTGTGAGGTCTTCTCATGTCTGAAGCAGCAGACTGAGGACATGAAAGACAAAAGTCTTCAGAAGCTGAGGTTAAATGCCTTGTCAGGGGTTCAGAAAGGGCTCAGTTTTACAGACTGAAGTGATAGATAAAAAAGTATGTGAAAACATTGAAAACATTTTTGTTGGTAAAGCAATAATTCACACGTTTTTAAGATTTTCACCAGTATCGGAATAATTGGAACAAACTTAAATACGTCATAATAATTTAAATATTTTTGTGGCAAAACTAGAAAAAAATATAAGTGTGTCTAAGCGGACATGACAATATCTGACATGAAGCCTCGATAATGACATAATGCATTAGCTCACCGACAACAAATATCTGCGCATCTCTGCCAAATTTCTTCACTAAATACATTCAGATTACAAGGTTATTGCTTCACTATGATTGAATAGAGATGAAATTCCAAAATCAGTTGTTTGGGTGGTGTCAGAATCTGCATGCAGCTCAGCACCTCATGTCACAGAGTTGTGATTCAAGATTACAAACCCATGACACTAACAGTACAAGACTGTTTAATGTCTCAAAATACGATGTCTCAATAAGGGTAATATCGATTAAGACATAAAAAATCTTTAAAGAGCTGCACAGCTACAATTACTGAAGACCTTAGTGATGCAGGCACATCCCCACAGAATCCACCAATGACCACAACACGGACAAAGACAAGGTCCAACCATCACAGCCCTGTCTGTAGACAACACAGCCTCATGCACTGCCCTTACTCACAGTTTGGAGAACAAAAACGTATTGATTGTCTTTTTTCCATTTTGTAAATCATCTTTGCTGTGATAGTATTGGAAAATAAACCCGTAGGAGGCTTTAGGATTGTAAATGCTGACTACTTTGTTAAGCTCACCTGTCCAACTGCTCATCATCACAATACTCTTATCAGCCAATCATATGGCAGCAGCTCAATGAATTTAGACATGTAGACATGGTCAAGACGATCTGCTGCAGTTCAAACTGAGCATCAGAACAGAGAAGAGAAGAAAGGTGATTGAAGTGACTTTAAATGTTGCATGGTTGTTGGTACCAGACGAGCTGGTCTGAGTATCTCAGAAACTGCTGATCTACTGGGATTTTCACCCACAAGCATCTCTAGGGTTTATAGAGAATAGTCGGAAAAAGAGAAAATATCCAGAGAGCTGCAGTTCTGTGGGTGGAAATGTCTTGTTGATGCCAGAGGTCAGAGGAGAACGACCAGACTGGTTCCAGCTGATAGCAAGGCAACAGTAAGTCAAATAACCGCTGGTTACAACCGACGTCTGCAGAAGAACATCTCTGAACGCACAACATGTCCAACCTTGAGGCAGACGGGTTACAGCAGCAGAAGAACACAGCGGGTATCACTCCTGTCAGCTAAGAACAGGAAACTGAGGCTACACTTCACACAGAATCACCAAAACTGGACAAAAGAAGATAAGAAAAATTTTGTCTGGTTTGATGAGTCTCCATTTCTGCTGCCACATTCAGATGGTATTGTCAGAATTTGGCGTCAACAACATGAAAGCACGGATCCATCCTGCCTTGTATCAACGGTTCTGGCTGGTGGTGGTGGTGTAGCAATGTTGGGGAAATTGTCCTGAGACATTTTGGGTACCTTAGTACCAATTAAGCATGGTTACGATAACATAACTTACATGAGTATTATTGCTGACCATGTCCATCTCTTTATGACCACATTGTTCCATCTTCTAAAGCTAGGTCCAGCAGGATAAGGCGCCATGTCATGGACCTGGAATCATCTCAGACTGGTTTCTTCAACATGACAATGAGTTCACTGAACTCAAACGACCTCCACAGTTACCAGATCTCAACCCAATAAAGCACCGTTGAGATGTGGTGGAACGGGAGCTTGGCAGCATGGATGTGCAGCCAACAAATCTGCAGCAACTGTTATCATGTTAATATGGACCAAATTCTCTGGGAAATGTTTCCAGTACTTTGATGAATTTATGCCACCAAGCATTAAGGCAGTTCTGAAGGGAAACTGGTAAATGGCGTATACTTGTACAGCGCTTTTCTTCCTTCCTTGAAGGCCCAAAGCGCTTCACCGTCACAGTCCCATTCACACACTGACAGGCACCAACCTATAACTACCACAGGCAAAATGGGGTTCAGCGTCTTCCCAAAGGACACTTCAGCGCATGAGCGGGCAAGGCAGCAATCAAACCTGCAATCTTCCGATTTAGAGGTCACTGCCCTACCGCTGCATGACGGCCAACAAAAGTGGGTTCAACCCGGTACTAGCAAGGTGGAACTAGTAAAATGACTGGCGTGTGTACATTCTCCTGTGTTTTTGGCTTCCATCTCAAAAAAACAAGATAATAGATTTTTCATTTCAAAAACTTTGAGACACAGAAAATACATTAAAGAAAGACCCACTGTGTGTAAAACAGATTTCAAGTGCTTAGAAGAGACACTAAAAAACTAAACACATAAAGAAAAGCTTCTATTGGCCTAATAGTTTGAAAAATTGTTTTCCTTGATCTTTGAAGTGTAACCCAACCCAACAACTGTAACCCAACAAATTTATCAGCTCTGAAAAACAAACAAAAAGCATGTGTTTTATTGCCAGTAAAGGAAAATGTGGGTTTAACTATCAGACCCAAAACTTAATTAAAGACACTGGATTTGAGGAAATAGGAGAGCTAATTAGTTTCCTCATTAACATATTCAAAAAACTTTTTAAACACTGGTGTTAACATAAAAATCACACTAGCCAAGTAAAAAACTTTTAAAAGCTGACAGAAATGACCAGCCATTTAACAAAATGCAAAGCCATGAACAAGCAAAACCAGCAAGATTAAAAGACAAAAAACTCTTTGACCTTTGTACTGTTTTATCGTCTTCATGTTTTCTGTGCCTTTTTGCATGATCTGGTTTAAACCGCCCTCTTTCAACCACTGACTGCAAACTCTGTGGTAGAAGTAAAAACTATTTGTTTCTTCTCTAAATGAGATTTGAGTGTTTTGCTGAGTTACTGCCAGCATTATGAGCAAAAGCAGTTTCAAAGTGTGGCGTAAAGGTCGCTTGTGGTTTGGTTTAACCTTGATGTGACAAAACGAGCAGAGCAGGGTTAAAAAGAGGCCGAGTGGTTTCCTCTGGTTTGTCAGACTCCTCTGCTTCATGAAACCAGGCCGCCTCACAACACAGATGAGCCTCACATTTAACATCTGCAATCTCAGCAAAGTAGTTTTTGGTTTTCTCCTAGTTAAAATGCCATTTCACCTGTCAGTGAAGTACACACTGACGTTTTATACCTAACTGTATGAGCAAAGGTAAAGTCACCAGCTCTCACTATAACCACTGGATCTGTAGCATGATGTGGTGAACGGAGCTTTCTTTGATGCTGAGGTTCACTGGAGCAGGTGCTCAGACTCCACTTAACTAGATTTTACTCTGAATGAGAAAAGCTTTCTAGTTCTTGAAAGCACAATGACGCACTTTGAAAGAAGAATAACTGATTCTGCAAACCATTTAAAACAGGTGTGAGACCAAGACTGTTGCCGGCTGAAACCACAGAAGCAAAAGACAGAGAAAAGGTGGAGTCATGTGACTCACATGTTCCTCTAAAGCCCAGTTGAAGCTCATCTTGTAGCCCCATCGTGGCAGTTTATAGAGTCAATGAACCACACCCTTCCCTACGTTGAGCAAACAGGAAGAACTAACCTCCCTGACAGCTGTAGAAAGACATGTCAGAGCTGAGCATCGAAGCCACCTGTCAATCAATAGACATTGATCTGCATTGTTGTCATTGGTCAACACGTTCCACCGAGTTTTGTAATCATCAAATATAGACTGTAATAAAAATTGTACAATATCCTGCAACACGTCCAATAACGTTTAATATGAAAACAAATTAACTGTGATTTTCCTGTATTACTGCAGCATCACTGTAATAATAAAATAGGAAGATGGGCTCAATCATTTTTGCTTGATGGGTTAATGAGTTTTGTCTCTGCAGGAGCAAATCTGTAATATTTTGGAGATCCAGACATTGAACCAGAGGATCTCCTGCACATCCTGACCAGGAAGCTCCATCATCATCATCAGGAACTTTGGGATCTCCCTCAGACGTGAAAGCATCATTTGCATATTTACAGTCACCAGCCCATTTTAGCTAAACCTGGAGACCCATCTGACTGCCCATCAGTTCTCTCTGATTTCTTCAGAACTGTTGCAGTGGGCAAAGGGACATTTTTTAAATCCCCAAAAAAGAAGATGGTAAAAGCTTTCATCATCACTATTTTCAAAGAGCTCTAGTGAATGAGAAAAAGAAAAAGCAGATTTAGCTTGATGACTTTGCATATGAAAAGCCAGAAAGAAGACATTTTGAGGACAATCCGCTGTAAATTCTGTTATTTTATGGGGTTCTGCTGGTTAATTATTAGACTAAAGGTACGGAATCCTTTTTTTTTTTTTTGGTGTTAATTTGATTTTAATTGTACTTGTTGGTTTATTAGATTTTGTTATTTAAACTCAATATTTTCATAAATACTAAATATCTTCTTATTTACATATTTATTAGCATATTATAGTGTTTTTGTTTTAAAATCTGTTTTAACATGCCTCAGTGGTTCAATTTAAGGGTGTATTCAGACTTGGAAAATTGTTAAATCCAGATCGAGTCCTGAACCTTGCATTTAGTCTGTATTCAGACTGCCGTCAAGCGGACTTTTCTGTTTGAACTAAGCTTGTAAACTAAATGACGTGACTAAAGATCTCTTCACTCATTGGCCTGGAATTACGAGGGCGGGGCAAAGCAACTAGCGGCTAAAATTATGGAAGACCTGTGCTTTGCAATACTTGTTGGGATACTTCACTGATTTAAATTTCTCTGACCAATTTTGACACTCTGTACCAACATCAGGTACAACACTTTTTACTGCTACTTTTGTACGGCAGAGGCATGCTGCAAGGTGGTTACTGGCAAAACAACAGCTATAAAGGTACGATGATAAGTGTCTATGACATATAGATTTATAGGGATACAGTGAGAAGCAATGTATCAAGGTAAAAGTTGTTTTACTGAGTCTGCATTCATCTGACCACATTTCAATGAATTGCTGTCTCACTGTCGTGGTGTTAAAGCTTTGTTTTTTAAGAGAATTCTCTTAGGGAACTACAAGGTAGCTTTTATGATGATGTCACAGCAGCGCATGCCACGCTGTGGCAGTAGGATCAATGTCCTACTTTGTTTACATCAAGTTACTACTGGCTGCGGTGGCCATTCTGGTAAAGGTATTCCGGGAACTCCGGGAGCAAACTGTATACAGACTGGGGAATCTCAGACTGAACCGAAGCTCAGTCTGATTGGAACCCAGACAACCTCAAAAGATGGGTCCGAGAGCAGTTCCTGATCCCAGACCAGGGTCTGCTTGGGTGTATTCAGACTAAAAATTAGTTCTGGATTATCGGGGGACACAAACTCTGGTTCACTTGAAGCAAACCAAAAGCGTGCAGTTTGAATACACCCCAAGATTAGCCTGTTTTGCTCATGTAGTGCATGCATTGTGCTATCTTAACCCTAGTGTGATCCTAACGTTGCGCTGACGCCCCCTTGTCCTGTGGGCCAAAAATTACCCATAAGACAATCTTCATACACTAGAGGTGTACTTGTATACACTTGTAAGGCATAAACATAACTTTTCCAGCGATGGAGTCTCTTCAGGAAAAATGATGAAAACGTCCAGTTGGAACAGGACAGCTTAAACTATTTTTTCTACAATAGAACATGGTAGTGAAGCTTTTCACCGACAAGACAAGAGTTATTGTCCCAGAGGAGTTAGGAATCCATCTGTGAAGGTTCCCCCCGAGCAGCATCTTGCCTGGGGCCACCACAAAGATGGAAACGGCCCTGCGTTCAGCGGTAACCCCGCAACCATGCTCCCCTTTTTTACTGTTGCGCCCCCCCACCAGAGTACCCGAGGAACTGGCCTCGAACCCCTTACCTGTCCAAGACAAAGTAGAGGTCGTACGCTCCGTGACAGGACGCCTCCTCTGCGCCGCAGCACGACGCCAACGAGCCCAGGAAGAACACTGCCAAGGCGGTAGAAACCCATTGGTTCCGCCCGTCAGTAACCCTCCCTTTTCCCGGGGTAGGCCGCCAAAACTTTCCCGACATGTTTTTTCACCAAGTCGACCTCAGACAAAGCAAAAGCGCGGGCACGACTGAGGGCGCGTCCAGCGGCGACAGCAGCTGTCTGTCAGATTTCCTCCGAGACCCGCAGCATTTAGGGAAACCCCGCAACGACGTCGGCAGCTGGGTTGCTACATCTCTCTGACTCACGGAGCCGATCCCTGGACACGCCGGAACCCGCTGTACCTCGAAGACAGAGCCCACCGGGACCGGCCGAACCAAAAGGAAAGAGGTCAACGGGAACGGGAAAACTTCAAGAAAAGTTAGGCCGCCTTCACGTGTCTACAAAAAGCTCGTAAATCTGACCACCATGGTGGGATCTTCAAGTTTTTAGTGGAAAAAATATCATTATTGTAAAATAAAGTAAATTGACTTTTAATTAGAAAATGTATATGAAAAAGGAAAAAATCGAAATGTAGAATCAGGGAATAAAAGCTTTGGTTGTAGCCTACTGATAAGGTCACATTGTGCTGTTTTATCAACCCCGTGTCGTCGCTTCTTCTAATAAAAGGTCCGTTATGTTGTTTCTCTTTTTTAGACAGAAGTTTGGACACACATGAGACAGAAATACTCCAAACCAAAGCTGTTTTTAACCCTGCCGATTGTGTCTCATTCTTGAGATTCCGGGTTTAACTTCCTGTAATGATCTAAATGTAACATTCAAACCTCAGAATAACTTTAAAGGGAAGACGGATTCATGAGAAAAGACTCCAGCTCAAACATATTGCCTTGTATTTGGACTTTAGTCATGTTTTCACTGTCACAGTTACTGTTCCTTTGGATGTATTTTTTACCTAGAGCACCCAAAGGCCTCAAAATCACGCATGCGCAAAACGATCGCTCGGGAGCATGAAAGTTATATTTTATTGTTTTTTGGGTTTTTTTTTTGTTTTGTTTTGTTTTTTCCTTTAATTCATCCTGAGTTAAAGGAGGCTGTCAAGACTGGAAGAACAAAAAGGAGGTCCATGGACGCACACAGGAAGACAATGTGAGAGAGAAAAGATGGAGAGGATTTGGTTGAATGAGTCGACCCCGGTTGACCCCCTGATGATATTTGGTGCCGTTTTTTCGGACAAAATTTGAGTTAGAATTATCATTATACATACCAGTATTTCAAGTTTTTAAAGGTTATGATAAAAAAAAAGCTCTCTCTTCACTACTAACCCAGACAACCTCGAAAGATGGGTCTGAGAGTGGTTCCTGATCCCAGACCAGGGTCTGCTTGGGTGTATTCAGACTAAAAATTCATTGATTTACAGAACGATAACAGTGAAGCAAAAATAACCTTTTAAAAAAGCTTGACTTTTAAACAACAAACCTCCTGTTTCCCGTCACAGATTAACATGTGCTCATCTCACAGGAGAAATAGATGTTTTTTTAAATGATTGCACAGTGACTTAGAGAAATAATGTGTCTTCTTTGCTTTTTCTTACAACTTTCCCTCTAAATACTGAATATTCTGACATGCAGATCGAGGTTGTCTGGCAGAGTCCTCCAGATCAGCTTAGCTTGAGCCCCGCCGCAGCACTCCTGCCATGGAATGAAGATGCTTTGCACATTTTTTTAACCTTCTTCTCTGCCTTCATCAGTTCTTGAAGGCAACAGAACAAAAACACGCACACATGTTTCCTTTGTAGTGCAGGTTTCAAAGCTCACAAATACAGTTTTGGATTTGTGCAGGAGGATTTTTGCATCTGCAAACTTCTCTTTGCATTTAAGGAGGATTTCAGGACTACAGGTGTCTTGATATTATCTGTGGAGGGCTTCTAATCTCCAAATCTGGATGATTCAGTGGCCTTCTTCTCCGAGACACAAGCTCCTAAAGCCAACAGTGCAGCGTAGAGCCATGTGAAAGAAAAGCTGCCTTCCACCGGCTGAGCTGCGCCGTCTGATTAAATGCAGCATGACCATGTGGCAGCGCAGTAGTCCAAAAGCACAAGTCTGCAAATGAAAACCAAGGCAGATCATGTCAATGTTTTCACAGTTGTGTCTATATACTGTAGATGCATCATTTCTTTTCATAACTCCTGTTTTTCTGACAAACTTTCCCGCAGGTTTTATTAAACCCAATCAGGTGGCATTTTCCAGGAAAGGCAGGAAATTCCAGGCAGTGTCTTATCCCATCAGTCCTGTTCAAACAATGGAAGAGTAAGGTGTTGCAGATGTGACTCCAGGCAATGGAATTAGGGGGAAAAGATTTAATTACACAATGGTTGTTGAGCTCTACCTGGCTCACCTGAATCTGCTGCCACAAACCTTGGAATTGAAGGATTTCATTTGATTACTGCAGTTATGCTTTTACATATGAAGGTATGTCACTGGTGTTTCAAACACCAGCTGGCAAACGCTCCTGGAGCCGGTACTCTAAATCTGCTCTGCTCTTCATGTCCCTTTTTTTTAATCAGTAACATTTTTCTGGAATTACTCAGAAATGCTGATTATAGTTGGGACTTAAAATACAGAAAACTTTTGTAAACATGAAGGTGGGTCAGTTGAAATGTTTCCAAAGTGAGTCTCAGTCCCTGAACTGGTTTCCAGTAAGACTCTTTGGGAGAGAAGAAACTGTAAATATCAAAGAGAAAATTGGTGATCCAGTTTGGACAACAGACACGGGCCTAACAAGACTGAAAAAACTTTGGATGAGATAAAACTTGAAAACTATGAAATACTGGCTCATCAACACTTTTGTTTGGCCCACTCCAAACTGGTTTTTCAGTTAAAAAAACAATCAAAGAAGAAGAAAATTGTAGGCCCACTGAGGAATTGAAGCTAAATATAAGCAAACCAAAAGAGAGACTGAAAATGTTTCTAAAAAAGACAAGAAACCGATGCGGAAAGGTATTGTAAAGTTCTGTGCAGAACAGTTTCTCTTAAAATCACACCTACAACTGCAGGCAGTTGTTTGGGATAAAAGCAAACTCAACCATTTTTATTAAAAGGCAAAATGTGAAAAGAGGGAAAATGAAAAAGTGAAAAAACAGAACAAGAACCAAAATCAGGTTCACAAGAAAAGAGCTCAATTTTCCATCCTGGTGAGAGGAAACAGTAAAGCAAAAAAACGGAACTTAACCTGAACCCCTGGAGTTGGAAAAGAGCAACAACACTTTATTTTATTATTATGCTTGTGCTTTCCCTGAAAATATCTGTATTTGAATTCTGGTCATGTTTCTTTTCTCACCTCATTAAGAATAAAAAAACAATTATTTACAGCTCAGGTTTGACTAAAACATGGATTACTTGAGCAAACAAAATTGACTTTCTTTTCTCAAGTTGTCACACAACTCAATACTAGCCAGGTAATTACTATAACACACCTCATCAAATCCAAATAGCCCAGAGAACTGCGGCACACAAGGATAATTATCTGGCAAATCAAAGTCTAATGAGATTTTAATTGGAATGTTAATTCTTTCGCTTCAGTGTTTTAGCTCACTGGCTGTAGTTTCTGATCGGGTCTCAAACAACAAAGAGACACTGTGTTTGTCTTTGTTTGGGGATCTAAGTGTGTGCAAGAATGCAGCCGGCTGGGAAAACGATTTCAGTGCATCGATTCGTCACAAGGATTTTCAGCTGAGGGAGAAATCAAAATTGACAGTTAAAAATAACAACTTTAATTTCTTAAAGCAGCAAAGTGTGGAAACTCATCAACAGAGAAATCCACAGCAAACAGCATGGCTACATGTTTCTGAAACAAAAGCCAACCAGCAAAGTATCCCTCCATTTTCTTAACCTACTGTATCCCTTTCGGGTTCACAGGGTTGCCAGAGCGTACCATGACAACTGTTTGGTGAAGGCGGGGAACACCCTGGACAAGTCGCCAGCCTGATACAGGGCCACACAATCACACACCCATACACACCTAGGGACAATTTAGAGTAATCAATCAACCTAAAGGTGCATTCACACCCAGGCGATTCTCATGGCGGAGGCGGCCAGTTTCAATGGTAAGTCATTGTATAGATGCGAATTAAGCGGCGGGCCAGAGTAAAAAAAAAAAATCTAAATTCTGAGAAGGTTGCCGCGTTGCATCAACCTATCAGGGACTCAACTTTGGGCGTGACGTTTTCAGTGACAGCGGGTTGAAAACACATCCAATATGGTGGATCGGATCTCCTGAACTTCCATTCATTTGCTTAACCCGCTGTATCTCTTTCAGGGCAGCAGGGTTTCCTGAACCCGTCCCAGCTACTGTTGGGCGACGGTCTGTCGCGGGACCCATGGAGCTGGAGCAGTCACGCTCGCTATGCCGGCTACCGGGAGACAAGCTGGCGGTCAGATAGAGATCCTTTGCGGGATGAAGAGACAGCCTGCTCGGGCCTCCTGAACTTTATGATGTTTTTTTCTGATTTTCATCAAGACAATTATTTAAAAAAAAAACAGTCCCCTAATTTTATTCTTGTTTTTACTCTTACTGTCTCGGGTTTATGCGGGACAGCAAGCTTTTAAACACAGTCAGAGAGAGACGGAAACACAGCAGAAACGGCCATCATCCAGACACAGCAGGAACTGAAGCTCACGATACCAACCGAATCTCTAAATTGGGGGTGCTCACACATTTTGGGTGTGCGAGCTACTTAAAACTCATAAAATAAAAATGTGAAGTTTTCATTTGTAAATATACAACCAATATGCTGTTACAACAGAAACACATGATTCCTGTTTATGGATGAACAAATCTCAGCATTTTGTGGGTCAATCTGGAGGCTTGGAGGAGCAACAGCATTCTCAGAACTCTCATTTTTTGAGACAGCGCCTCTCCAGGCTGGGACAACCAACAGCACAGCCAGGACAACACTCTCGTCTTTTGACACAGCGCCTCCTTGCTGCTGGGTGCCGTTTATCGATTTGTTTTGTTTGTTTATGACAAATGTTGCTAATGTTGAAAATTGGGTATGTTTAATGCACCATTAACTTTATTGATTATGACAAATGATTTTAACATCTTTCTTACTGATGACTTGTGCAGTTTTTAACCATTTAGGAGCCAGGGTTTTTCAGTGGAAATATAATCCAGTACATTGAGGCATGCAGGCTTGAAACTTTTGTCTGCCACCAAACTGATTTCTCTTTATTATTTTATACAACTGCTGATAGAGAGTTGAGTCTTCCCTCTAGAAACCTGTAGAAGCAGGCATTGAAGGGAAGTGAAGGGTTTGTGCTGCGATCATAAAAACTCTGTTCTGTGTGCGCCAAGAAGGTAGTAATGTCCAATCTTCATCTGTGCCCTCATAACTAGAGAGATAGAGATGAAATTGATGGAATCAACAGAATTAAGCACAAAGATACTGTATGTAAACATAAAATGAGGTATATGGTTAAAACTTCCTTCCAGGGTCCTGAATCATCCAGCTATCAGGACAGTGATGCTAGGGCAAACTGGATCAGACACAATCCTATTTGTTTTGAATCATGTCTGTCAAACTCAAGCTAATTATTTCTGGCCAATGTGATACTATCTGATCTGATCATATTAGAGTTGGCCCGTGTGCATCACATGTGCACAATAAATCCCACAATGCAATACCAACCAGCCCTCATCCCTTACACGATAAACTAATGATCACACGGGACTCATCTTACTGATATTAAATATCAAATATTTTTAAAAAGTTTTTTTATTTTAGCACCTCAAAATGTAACCATTTGATAAACTTCACATTCTCGTATTCCAACTCCTTTTTTATTCTGACTTGTGCATTAGAAAAATATTGCACCATCACCATATAAAATATGAAATAATATACACAAGGCTGAAAGTAGATTTTTGCTTTTGCTGGTAATATAAGAAATTACTTCAATGTAAATCTTTTTAATAGCAGTAAATGCATATTAGGGGTGTAATGATTAATCAATGAACTGATTTATCAACCATATTGATCTGTCTGATGTACTTGCTGATTGAATTAAATCAACCTATACTAATATAAAATGGTTTCAAAATGAAATAAATTGATGATAATCAATCTTGGAAAATACCGTTTGGATCAAGGCACAGTTGGTTTATTTTACTATGAGGTAGAAATGACCAAGGGCATCACAGTGAACAACACACATGTGATGCAGCAAAAACTGATCAACCGTCATTCCAGTCCAACGTGTGGAAACACTTTAAATTTACAGTCATGTAACCATACAGTGTGCTAGAATGTTCTAATAATGTTCCTTTGGATTATTCTGATGTGGAAAAACAACAGTGGACTGAACTTTATCAAACTCAAATGTGAACGGATTTGACATTCATTCTTGTTTACTTGTTTGTTTGTACACATATTTATTTACACTTGATAATCTTGAAGAAACACAAGAATCTGGAAAACTTCCCCTGCACTGTTCAGTAGCAGCTATTTATCTCTGAGTCACACTGTTGAAGTTTTGGATAAAGATGTTCTGATCCGTTTCAGGTCAGAGAATCAGATCATTCAAAATGAACCACTATCAACGACGAATCGAATCAGCAACCACAAATTATGAATTGAATCAAACTGTTGTTGAAATGAATCTAATGTAAGGACTAATGTGTGGGGTTATGGACCCAGGACATTTGTTGGTTTTGTGTTTGGTGTCCACTTCCTGTTTTATTTTGTTGTTGGTTGTACTTCCTGTGTTTCTCCTCTGTTTTTTTTCAGGTCTCTTGAGACTGCCCTCCTAGTGTGTGTTATCTCCCTCCTTAATTGGCACACCTGTTTTCACTTACCTCATCCCCTCCTCCTGGTTATAAGTCTTCGTCTCCCCTGCACTGGTTGTTGGGTGGTTTTTGTACCTTCATGGATTTGTGTTCTGATTTCGAGTACTGATTCAAATAAATGAAAGACTTTTCATTTATTAATACCGTCTGCTTCTGTGTTCGCACGTCAACCCTGACATAATGCATATAAATGCAGTTGATAATAAAACGTTAAACTTTAAATAAAACTGTAGACGGGGCTTTATGGAAAACTATTTTTAATTGATTATTGTACTAAACTTGATAAATGCAGGAAATGCATCTCCTTCTCTAATTTTAGCTTGTACATCTTCATCCTCACTTGCAATCTTCCTCCTAAAAAATCTTCCCTGCACTGTTCTTTTTTCAATTACTTTTTCGTATTTAAATTAATTTCTTTTCTGCAGGTTTTACTTCTACCATTGCATTAGGTTTTATCTTAAACTATCAATCACAATAGTGTTCAGAAAACTGTATTGTTTTTCTTGTTCCCTTGCAAACTAACTAACCTCCAGCTTGCACAGAAATATGCCTTATTGACTGTAAATGAATTTCACATCCCCGGAAGACAAATCAAATCTATCCTGCAAGATGCGCATGTTCAGTGTGTTTGTTTAGGGAAGCAACAGAATTAGCAGATAACGAAAGGGGAGAGAGGGACGTAAATCACATTATGTAGCATTGGTAACACAAAAAAAACACAAAGTTGAGCTCATCACAAAGACCCATCCCCTGCGTGCTCAGCGCAAACAATTATGCATAGGCCATTCACGAGAAGAGAAAAAAGAAAGTAAAATAGGGGCTAGAGCTTGCACTCTCTGTGCTCCCATGCCTCACTGCTCTCAGGAGTTGGAGACCCATGTGGCGGCCCTGCAGGCCCTGGTCTGGGTGCTTGGCCAGATTGCCCAACAGGCAGATTTCCTCCATCAGCCTTACTGTGAGAGTGTGGGGGGCCCTGGCTGCCGCTGTTGCTTCGGCGGAGGGATGGCCGGGAACTCTCCCTCCTTTTTCTTTTTTTACATTCCATCATCAACCTCAGCAAAATATAAACACTCACCTGAACACAGGTGTCAACTCACCTTTGAACAAACAGTATGCATGACAGAATGAAATGCTTTACATGTGTTGGTTTGTTAGCTTAACTGTGTTCGTGAACTGTAGTTGTATGGTGTACATGATGACAAGTTTGAATGTGAAGACTCTTGGAGCCAACTGGTATGTTTGTAACATCTGAGTGTGTGGACAAGCCCCTCCCATTTCAGACAAACATTCACACCTGAGTGTGATGATTACAAACTTCCAGCATCTTTGTTGCCTGTTATTTTATTATTATCCCCCCCACCCCCAATCATCCTCCAATTCTTGAACCCACCCTTTCCCCTGTTTTTTTGGGCCATTACCCCCCCCCCATTTCCCCCTTCTTCTTTTCCGTTCGGTTCAACAAGCAAAATCAACACACCATATATCTTCCAACAATGGCCGGTCTCTAATAGACGCTGGTCTCACAACATTTTGGCTCATTCCATTTTTTTGAAACATTTGGAATATACCAAAGAAAATTTTTTTGAGGAATCTGAGCCACATTTTTGGATGAATCCTAAACATATCAGAGAATGATGCAAGCAGATGTATTAAGGAGCAAAGGAGCAAAGACGGCTGCAGAAAGAAAATGAGCAAACCCATTTCCTGGTGTTTATAGTGGATCAATCCCTGGATTCTCCTGAACTTCATTCATTTTCTTATCCCACTGGATCCCTTTCGGGTAAGCGAGATTTCCGGAGCCCGTCCAGTCTGCTGCTGTTGGACTAAGACGGTACACTTTAGACCTGGAGCTCGCTATGCGGCTACCGGGGAGGAGCTGGCAGCCACACAGAGAGCTGGCGTGGGATGGGAAAGCAGTCTGCTCGGGCCTCCTGAACTTTAGTTTCATCGACGCCTCAAAAAAGTGCTAATCAGAACAGAATAAAATGTTCTCATCATTTCAATAAATCCTGAAATGTTCATCTGTTATTTTCTGCATTTTGTGATCGAATTTTACACAAAATTAAGCTGTTACCTATCACCATTCTGTCTGTGATGGAATAAACCCCGGTCTCCAATAGACGCTGGTCTTTAATAAACGCTGGGTCGGCCGACATTTTTTTTTTAAATAAACGCGCCGGCTACTATTGCAAGATATACAGTAAATAAAGTTTTGTTAAAATCCTAAAAGGGGTTTATTCATTGTCTGAATATTTAAACTCCCAGTCTTCAACCTGCCTTACCATTTCTTTTTTGATTTTGGCCTCTGTGTATTTGAGTTTGACACCCCTGTTTTTAAGAACACAAAGTGAAATACTTGTTGAACTTAAAAGTAGCCTACTAGCTATAAAGTGATTTTTGTCATTATATAGGCTTAACTGTAAATATAATGCAAATAAAAGTTTAGCTATTTACAGTGAGGGAAGTTTTGGCACCCCAGTTAAAATGTTAAATTATTGTTCATAAGTACCCAAGGAAAGACTGAAAGACTTCTTTTAATATGTCAAAAAAATTAGGCTTTATTTCTGTCATTTACCCTTTAAAAATAACAGAAAACAAAATAATGGTGGCTTTCTTGATCACACAAACAATTCATTTTATCAATCCAGACTTTTAAAACTGTATGACCTTGTTGATTTTTGCACCGCCCAAATTCTATACAGAGCTAGTGGAAAAACATTACCATTGAATATCCAAAAACTGTTCTTAGAAAACGAAGGAGGTACAAACTGAAGGGATGTTGGAACGTCAAGATCAAATTGATAAGAACCACAAATAAAGTTTGTGTGTGTCTGTGTGCGGCTCTAAACTTTGGAGCGGGTTAAGTAATGGACTCAAACAATGTTCAAACATCCAAAAATTCAAGAAAATGTATAAAGAAACTCTAATCTCACAATATGAAGATGAGAAGAGTTAAAGATCAACTGGTGTTTGAATCATTTCAAATATGTGGACGCGTGAACTTGAATGTACTGAAATAATCAGTTTTTTTTTTATCACAATTAAAGAGTATTAAATTGTGTTATGTGTAATATTGATCACTGAAATGTTACTTGAAACGTAATTACAATCTATTGATGAACTACTGATTTTCTTTACTTGATCTGAAATATGTACCAATGATTACTAGATTAATGTAATTATGTGTTCTAATGATAATCAATGTTTATTACATATTAGTTACCTAAAGGGTAAATCAATAATGTTTACGAAAAACAAAATGTTAGAATTTCTCTCAGATGATGATAACATTTTTGTTACTTGAAAACTTGGGTTGCAATGTGTAAGGATGATTTCTAGATTCATATAACATTGTATTCTAATGATCATCAATGAGTATTACATAACTGTTACATGATGTGTGATTCATGTTACTGTTTACTGAAAACATGAAATGTTTTTTGAGAATAATTAATAAGTTCTCAGTTTTGTTACATGAAAAATCTGCACGGGACCTGATCAAAACTGGATTATGAAAACGATTCAAGACCATGAAATGAAGTAACTATGTAGGGGTGGGATTATAGTTAAGTTTGCTTCTTCCCACTCTTTTCAAGCAATCAATCAAGCTCTACTAGACTTCAGTTATTAGTCACAATACTTATTAAATGTTACAAATGTGACTTAAGTGCATTGTTTTTGTTTGTTTGTTTTTCATTGTTTTTTTCCTCTTCTGTCTTTTCACTCAATTAATGCATGTCATTGTCTTTGTAATGAGTTTGATCATTCTGTGTGATTATTTTCATGTACTGTCCAATTTATGCTTGAAATAAACCAATCAATCAATATTATCAAGCAAAGAGGTCAGACATTTAGTTATTGAGCAGGTTTCTGCACATAACAGGAGGAGTTCTGGTCCACTGTTCTTCAAAAATGATTTCTAAATCCTTCAGATTTGGTGGTTGTTGCTTAGTAACTCTGAGCTTCAGCTTTTCTATAGGATTGAGGTCCAGAGACTGACTGGACCGCTCCATGACCTTGACCTGCTTCTTCTTCAGCAATTCCCTGGTTGTCTTGGCTGCATGTTTTGGGTCATGATCCTGTTGGAATACCCTCCCACCACCAATTTGAGCCTCCTGGTGGAGGGTAGGTGGCTCTGACTCAGGATTGGATGGTACATGGCTCCGCCTATCCTCCCAGCCACACAATGAAGTAGCCCTGTGCAGAGAAACACCCCCAAATCATAATGTTTCCATCTCCATGCTTGTCAGTGGGGATGGTGTTCTTGGGGTCATCGGCAGCATTTCTCTTCCTCCAAACAGAACAGGTTGAGTTGATACCAAAGAGCTCCGTGTTGGTCTGATCTGACCACAGCAGCTTCTCTCTCCATCATGAAGGTGTTCATGGGTAATCTTCAGGTGGATCTTCTCATGTGTCTTCTTAATCAGAAGGACTTTGTCAGTGCTCAAAGATGTTCAACCGTTGCAGTGTAAAGTATTCCCAATGGTTTTCTTGGTGACTGTGGTTCCAGCTGCTCTGAGATCATCAACTAACTCCTGCCGTGTTGTTTTAGGCTGATTTCTGACTGTTCTCATGATCATGGAAACCCCACCAGGTCAGATCTGGTTTGGAGCCTCAGACCTGTAGGTGGATTGATGGTCGTGTTCTTGTATTTTGGTACAGTTACACCAACAGTTGTCCCCTGAGTTGTTTAATCCAGGTGGATTAGGAGAGTCTAGCTGGTCTTTGTGATCCAGAACTCCTAATGGTTACTAGGGAGTCAAATGCTTGTTTACCTCAATGAAATGCAAATACATTTAAATACATTATTTAAAGTAGATTTCTTGATTTTCTATTTCTCACTGTTCAAATGAACCTGACCTTAAGATGACAGACTGTCAACTTCTTTTTAAATGGGAAGACCTACAAAATCAGCCAGAGATCAAAAATTTATTTCCTTCACCGTATATCTGTGCTGCTGCCATGTATAAAGGTCTTAAAGCTGCAGAGCTGCTGTTCACGACTCCTCATCAATGATATAAAAGTTGTAAAATTAAGGAAAAAAACAAAGAAGGGTGAGTCACAACAACAAAGATTCAATGAGCCTTAATAGCATCCATAACTCATAATTATCTTAATAACTGTTATTTTAGCTTGGTTTTCCTCCTTTGAGAAGGCATTGTTTGTCACTAACGGCATCTTAAGTTGAAATTGAGTGCCTTTCCCAGAAGTAAACAACATCTATCAATCATGACTTGAGGTCAAGTGTTGAAACACACAATTGTGTGTGTGTGTGTTTTTAAAGGGACTAATAAATCCACACCATGACCATCTTGAGTTGCTGTTAGCAGCCCATTTTTCATTTCATTGCAAACTCAGCTGCTTCACATCACCTTCACCAGTTTCTTGTGTAACTTTGTGGGTCGGCCGTGGCAGATGGTGGAGAAGATGAGTGAACACTATCTTAAATGTCCTTTAACCAAGAAAACTCTTCTGAGAAAACAGAAAACAGCTGAGCAAACAGATCAGATCTAAAGGCTTCTTGTGTTGGACAGATTTTATTGTTACAATAGGGGGTATGAATCTTCTGACACAAAAGGTATCTTCACTCATTCATTTTCTAAACCTGCTTTATGTTTGTATTTGAGGCTAAACCTTTTTATATCATGTTTGCATACTTTTTTGTTTTTTGTTGGACCGGAAAGAGAAGAGGAAGAGAGCTGGAAATAAAAGGGAGAGAGAAAAGGTATAAAGGGTGGAGTTAAGGAAGTTGGAGGACAAATACAGAAGTGTGTGTGTGTGGGTGGTGGTGGTGGTGGGGGGGTAATCATTAAGCAACAAGTTGCTGTAGTTTTGTCATCATTGCTGTAAGGTGTAGATGTTGGTCAAACAGGGCGGGGCCTATCCACACACACTCAAATGTTATAAACATTACTGTTGGCTCCAAAAATCTTCACACACAGATATGGCAACAACATGTACACAATACAACTACAGTTCACACGCACATACTTATGCATCCAACACACATATAAAGCATTTCATTCTGCCATACATACTATTTGTGCAAAGGTGAGCTGACACCTGTGTTCAGGTGAGTGTTATGTTCTACTGAGGTAGATGGTGGAATGTAAAAAGAGGGTGAGAGCCCAGTCACCCCCAAACCAAGACCCCTGCCGAAGCAGCAGCAGCAGCCACCACCCCCCTCCGCCCAAATTGTAAAGCACTTAGACGATGTCAGCCCATTGGGCAATTACGTCAACCACCCAGACCAGGGCCAGCAGGGCCGCCACAGGGGCCCCCCCAACGCAAGAGAGCAGGGAGGCACAGGAGTGTGGAGAGCGCAAGCTCCAGCCCAGCCAGAAGAACCCCCCCCCCGCTGCGCCAGGGGGTCCAGCACAGAAGGCTCTTTGCTTTGTCTGATAACTCCCATCCTTAATGTCATTCAAAGAAAAGCAAAAGTAGAGGAATGATCTAAACATGGAAAATGCTAAACCAAAGAAGTCTCCATGCTGGCTGTGAGCATTCTGCTGCTCAGCAGTTGTCCTGAGCCAAGCTTAGTGGTTAACGCATCCAATCACAGCACGTGTCAGACTGTCTTCCTTCACACTGCTTTTCCAAGACGGGCCTTTGCTTCCCAAACTCATGACCACTCCAGCTGATGCTCCACTCTTTCTCCTGCTGTCTGCTGACATGTTTTTGTGTTTGCACCAAAAGCTGGTAAACACTGGAAACCTGTCTTCTTGGATGTAGACATCAGTTTGAATCTTCTGTCCTTTGTGCTGAAGTCTGGAACTCAATGGAGGAACAGCTGTAGATGTTCTAGCATTCACCCTAAACTGCACATTAAAGACCAATAAGACAAATACAAAAATACTGACTCATGTCATTGATCACATGTTAGGCATTCTTTATTTCTTTAGCCTTTGTTTATCCAGGTGGTACAAGTTAAGGCATTTCTTTCACAATGGAGAGCTGGCTGAGAGGATGGCAGAAGTTACATTAAAAACAAAATTAGATAAACAATATTTAAGCTTTGCTCACAAAACCTGCTGTAAGCTCAGCCGGGACTTCAAGCTGTATATTGTTCAATAGAAACTTCAAACTCAGCGGGACACGTTAGCCACCATGCAAATGGGATCATATTTCAATTCATCACTTATCCCCTAAATGAATGAGAGACAAGAATGTTGCACTTACTTACTACTGTCTGACACTTTTTTCATTAAACCAGACGGTAATCATTTGAAACTAAATCGTATTAGTTACATTTCTTTATTGCACACTAAATCAGATGTTTAAAGGAATACTTATTTTAATTGCGTTTTAACGCAAGCATACCAACTCATTTCTGTAATGGTTAAATGGAAGCAAATGTAGATGATCTAGTAGATTTCAAAGCACGATTCCAAGTTGAAGAAGTTGTATTTGCTCTCTATCACGTCAACTGTGAATGCTGAGAAAGCCACAGTAAAATAACCAGTCCAGCACAGAACCTTGGAGACACTTTTACTTTTGCTTCAGATAAAAGTTCTCCACACGAACAAAACCTTGGTTATGCTGAAGAGATGCTTTGCAAATCTTCCAAGTGTTTGACTGGATCCATGTGATCAACAGCACCAAATACCTTTGACATTGTGATTTTAATGAAATCATACAAAAATAATACAGTAATACCATTACTGTACCATAGATCATACTCCATCTGTTAACTGATCATAAATTTTAGCTCCTTAGACAACATCCAGGAACTGTTCTTGGGTCAGCTCCTTCTGCAAAGCTGAGTCACACACCTAAAACTAAAGACTGAAGTCCCTGTTAAAAGTACCGCAGGTTAGATGCGTGTGTACATAATGTTACACACAAACAAATGTGAGAAAGCTTGTGTCACCATTTTAAAAATGCTCCCAACACTTCATGGTGAAGATGACGCTGAAAAACGCAAAACAAAAACTTTGCAGAAATTAAGCAAAAGTCAGAAAGAACATGGTGTGTTTTTTACTCTTTGACATAGATATTAATTATATCACTTCAAAAATACTTTTATGTACTTGCTGTTCACACAGAGAGCTCCAGCTGTGGTGTACAGTTGTAGTTGTTTTAGAACCATGTACACATTTACTGTGATTTCTTCGTGATCACATGCAGCGCTTCATGAAACTGGGACAGTTCCTGGCACCACCTCAATGAGGCGGAGGAGGTCTGCATGATGAGAGGAACGTGGGACGGGAGGCGGGTTTTTCCTCAAGCTCTTCACAGAACACCTCGTCAGTGCTTCCTTTGTTTTCTGGTGGAAGAAGAGTCAGGATGTCTCACTGAAGCTGAACATCCACGTGTAGATCAAGGTGTTTTCCAGGCTCTGTTTTCAGCTCAGGACTTCTTGAGAGTTCAGTCAGTGCAGATCAAACTCCCGTCTCCACAGAGGCAGACATTAGCGTTTAGAGAGCAACAGGCAGCAAGATCTTGTCCAGAGAATGAAAAGAATCCACATTTGATCCTCTCTTCATTTCCTGGTAATTGTTCTTGATTCCCCCTTTGTGTTTCATGCTTGACTCGCCACTCATTTCAGGGCCGAGCATGAAGACGTGCTCATTTCCCCTATCACTGACAGCAGAGTTCAGTGATTAACAAATTAAAGATCTTCTATGCCTTAATCTGTCTGGAGGCTTTTTTAGCGGGCTCCTGCAGAAACATGTTTGGCGATGACAGCACCTCTGCTCCCATGTTTAATTGGATTAGAGGGAGGTCGGGATTAATACACTGTTGGACGGCGCGTTGGGCTGTTTCAGGATGAGCTTATCAACTTCTTTTACCGCACTGCTGAGACGTCAAGGATTTCTTTGGCATGGAGTGTCATGGGAAGAAGCGAAAGCCTGTGTGGGGGGGGTATGTACTAATCTGCAGAAACATTAGGCTGAACTGATTGATGTCAAAGAGGGAACATTTCCTGATGTTCAGTGGGGGGAAGCTCTATTAGAGTTACAGGTTTAGTTATGGGGGAGGGCGAGCACAAAGGCTGCTTCTGGGCTCTTCATTAAAATGTTTCAGGTTGACACTTTCTCTGCCTTGTTTCTCTGGTTTTAATAAGAAACTCCTTCACTGTGCTAAATGTTTTTAAATGAGCAGATTTATGTTCACAAAAGTCATTCACAAGAGATAGGGAATCGAAGAAGAGTTAAGTCAAAGTTTCAAACAGTAATAGGCTCTTGTGGGGATTGTAATCATAATTCCTGTATCAATGAATACTTTAAAAAGACCCAACAAATTAAAAAAATTCAAACTAAATGCTGTGTTTCAGTCTTTTTTAGAGATCTCATCCAAGCTACATTTGCTGCTACTTTAATTCAATGTGTTCAGAGCAAACACAGGGCTCAGTGTTTGTCATGCAGGCTTGCTGCAGTTCTAAAGGGTTCTGCGTTTAAACTGTGCAGCACAAAGGCTAAACGCAGATACAGGACAAGTAGCTCAAACCAAAAATAGAGGAAAATCGGGTTTTCACCTGAAAATGAGGGAATGGGAGAACAAAGAGATGGAAAATCTGCCAGAGAATGCAAATACTGATGCGCATCAGAAGCGAAAACCAACCGATCAGTCAGTCTGTGATGATGAATGTCCCATTTTTACAATATTCACAACAAAGAGGACTCCAAATATGCCAACACATACATGCAAAGGTAAAAAAAACTTAAAACAAAACTGAATAAAGAAACACCGGAAATGCTGTTGCTTAATTCAGTATAAAATTGTGGATTAGTAAAATGCTGGAAGTGTCAATGAAAGCAATAAAAAATGACTTAGCCCCAAGCCACTGAATGAAAAAAGTACAAATATGAACTCCAAAACAAAACAGTAAAAAGTACAACCAATAAATAACATGAAATATGGCAAAAAGATTGGAGCATTGTAGCAGTTTGCACCTGGGATGAGGATCAGCACCGCTAAGTCTGAGGCCATGGCTCTAGACCAGAGAAAGGTAGTTTGTCCTCTCTGGGTGGGCGGAGTGCTCCTGCCACAGGTGGAGGAGTTTAAATATCTTGAGGTCTTCTTAAGTGAGGTAAGGAGTGAGTGAGGGAAGATCAGAGCGTAAAATCGACAGGTGGACTGGTGTGGCATCCATCGTCATGCGGTCGCTGTACCGGTCCATTGTGGTGAAGAAAGAGCTAAGCCAAAAAGCAAAGCTCCTAATTTACCGGTTGATCTTCGTTCCAAAACTTACCCATGGTCATGAGCTCTGGGTCTTGACCGAAAGAACGAGGTCCAGAATACATTGGCTGAAATGAGTTTCCTCCGTAGAGTGGCTGGACTTTCCCTCAGAGATAGGGTGAGAAGCTCGGTCACCCGGGAGGAGCTCGGAGTAAAGTCGCTGCTCCTCCACATCGAGAGGAGCCAGTTGAGGTGGATCCGGCATCTGGTTCCGATGCCTCCTGGACGCCTTCCTGGGGAGGTGTTCTGGACATGTCCCACTGGACAGAGGCCCCGGGGAAGACCCAGAACACGCTGGAGAGACTACATTTCTCAGGTGGTCTTTGAATATCTTGGGGTCCCCCCAGAGGAGCTGGATAAAGGGAGACGGAAGTCTGGGCATCTTTGCCTAACTGCTGCTCCCACAACCCAGTCCAGCATGAGTGGAAGAAGATGGATGGATGGATGGATGGATGACAAAAAGAAAAGTCCTGTAAGATTCTGTAATAAACAAATCTGAGAATAAGAATATAGATCAGAGCCAAAAAACATAAATAGTGTCTGAAATTAAAGTATAAACCTAATATGAAATAAAGCAAACACTAAATGAAAAGCTTTTTTTAAATTGGTTTTAAAGTTTTTCTGAAAAAGTTTTACGAGCAAGCAGCCGTCCTTGGCTCCCACAACAAGTGAGGAGATATAAGTTGAAGTTCTTATTGCTCTAATAGTTAGCAAAGCAGCACCTGAGGATCTGAGGGTTTCGAAGAGCTTTAAAAACCAACAAAAGAGGCAGAGACAGGGCTGCAGAGCACAGAACTGGTTGGAGTCACTGACAGGAAGCAAATGAAGACGCTTCCAGCTGCCTCCTCCCCCTTCTCTGGTTAATTTACTTGGCTGACATGCAGCTTTGCTCTGGCAGCTTTGTCCATCAAAAGGCCTATGCCCCTGGTGATGCACTGAGCGCTGCAGTGTTTCCTCTCGCCACCTTTGTGTTATTTTTTCCCTCTGACTCTTCCGGGCTGACAGCTGCCTCTGCAAACGTCAGGCTGCTGAGGCGTCCCGAGGCGTTCCCGTCTCTGGAAACATTTCTGACTTTCATCACTGTGTTTGCCACACTTTTCACTCTTTTCATGGGTGTGTTGTTGGGATTCACAGATTTGCTTAAACACATTAGAAAAGTGAGTCTTACTTCATTCTCTGCAGGAAATTTTGCAATTAAAGAAAAACCTCAGCCTTAGTGAGCATTGCAGAAGCTTTGACAATCTTGGTCGAATCAACTTATTAATAGGAAAAGTCTAAATAGCAACTTCACTGACTTTTTGAATATAGCTAATTCTCACTAATTAATTTATTCATTGACTTATTTGAAATAAAAAGGTAGGAGGACCAATGATAAGAATTTTGAAAGGGGTCAATTTTAACATTAAAATAAAAAAACAAACAATCGAGTTTTAATGCAGTGTATCAAGCATTAATACTGTATAATACCTATAAATTCACAAATGTTCTTGAAATAGTGTGCATTTGGTGTGTTTCTAGATCAATTTAGTGACTGTGGTCTTGAAAAAAATCATTTGGTGCAATCATCAAATTGGACCAAAATTAATGAATCTCCTTGCTATATGAAATAGTCATTTTAGTCAGCCTGTGTTACTTTTGTTTGTACTTTTTTCAGTTTTTTAAAGTATTAAATTCACATCTTCCTCTTATGAGATAATCATCCCTTTCTGAAATGCAATTCACAGTTTTACTTTTTAAATACATTTCAATAAAATTCAATAAAATAAATATTTACAACTTAGAGGAATTTACTTACAGGAATTTACAACTTAGAGGATGATAAGGATGAGATTTAGGATTTCTTTCTTTTGTAAGTGACCATGATATAAACGGAATGTGCTCTTCAAGGTATCCATTATCAGAATTTAATGAAGGACGCAGAGTTAATTTCTGATAATGGATACCTCGCCCGGCATGATCCCTTGCTTAACATCTTTTAAAACGGTCAGTGATCATTTCAATAAAAACACATCAATCATATAAAACATTAAATAAATGAAGTATTTCATGCTGATAAAGTCCATAAAAAATGGGAAAAGTTCTTCAGCCCCAGGTGTGTCTGAATTTTGTCCAATCTTGGCTATTTAACTTTGAGTAGCATTAAGTTGTTGGTTCAGGTTATTTGACACAATTAATGTGTTTTTCTGTGTAGAGCAGTGTTTTTCAATCTTTTTTGAGCCAAGGTACACTTTTTCTTCGACAAAAATCCCAAAGCACACCAGAAACCGAAAATGTACAACTAAAAGAAACTTTTGTCTGTACTGATGAACAGCATTTCCACAATCTCGCATTTGATTGTAATAACTGAGGCACAAAAAGCTTGAAGTTGCAGCTGTTTATCCTCAAAGTTGTGATAGATGTCAAAAATCATTTTCAACTAAATCAGTTGAAAGTTTACCCAGGTAATTGTTTTCCCTCCAGTTTATTACAAAGTAATTTCATGTAACCTCATAAAAAAGAAAGAAAAACAAACATTAATATATTTTTAGAATTTTTTTATTGATTTTTTTTTGTTATGCCAAAGCAACTGCAATTTTTGAACATTGATATAATGACAACATAATTGATACATTTTACACAAAAAAGATCAACATTACACTCATGTTCATTCAAGTTTTTCAAATTTGTTTAAGTAAGTCTGTTGACCATTTAACCATAATTCTGTTTCTCATTACTTTTATTTAGACTTGACTTCAGTTTTTCCAAAAGTTCTCAAAGTCTGAAATTGAATTTGTCTGTTGCATTTTTTGTGCTTCATACAGTCAACAGCAGCACAGAAAGAGGCGCTGTCACTCTGACCTGATGCGTCAGACAACATGAAAACATATTGTCTATGAATCACCCAAAGAGGAAGACTCAAAAAGCTGTTTTATTCATCATTATTTATCCCCCTTACAGCCCATACTCAGAATCTTTAACTAAGTTTTCAGACTTTCTATCAACTCTTGTTTTAGATTCTGATAAAATAATAATAGTAGGGGATTTTAATATTCATCTTGATGACTCTAGTGACTGTGTAGGAAATGCATTTGTAGCTTTATTAGATAACGTCTCACACAAAATATAAATGAACCCACTCACTTTCACAGTAACACCCCGGACCTTGTCTTAATTCATGGTACTGAGATCAGCTGGCTGAGAGTCCTCCCTCATAATCCCATACGTTCAGATGACTTTCTAATTACCTTTCAGTTTGTTCTATAAAATACTACTGCTCCAATGAATAAAAGGCAGCCAACTGGTGCAGAACACAGGCATTTCAAGGAAGATATTCCCTTCCTGATGTTATAGAGGGCGGAGGCCCTGGGGAAGACCCAGGACACGCTGGAGAGACTATGTCTCTTGGCTGGCCTGGGAATATCTCGGGGTCTCCCCAGAGGAGCTGGATGGAGTGGCAGAGGAGAGGGAAGTCTGGGCATCTTTGTATAGACTGCTGCCCCCATTACCTGGTC
This sequence comes from Adrianichthys oophorus, assembly GCA_036245035.1. Lineage (NCBI taxonomy): Eukaryota > Metazoa > Chordata > Actinopteri > Beloniformes > Adrianichthyidae > Adrianichthys > Adrianichthys oophorus. The sequence goes on from BSAI01000130.1 coordinate 369,434, forward strand.
CCGGATGAGGGGAAGAAGATGAATGGATGGATGTTAAAGAGATGGAAGAAGAACAAAAGGAAACACTGAAAGAACTCCAAAGCTGTGACTTCATGAGTGTGAAGGGGAAGAGAGAGTCATGGAGCTGAATGAGCCTTTCATGCTCTCCTTTCAGTTCAGAAGTGACTGAAACATTTTGAAATGATTAATGTGAAGAACTGTGTGTGTTTTGAGGAGCAATAAACTCAGTGTTTGCCTTTTATGTCTCTTGAAAAAATGTTTGCCTGTGTGTTGCATCACAAAGCTAAAGTCATTTCAATCTCTTAGCCTTTAGTCAAGACAAGTTTGTGTAGCACATTGTATGTACGAAGACAATTCAAAGTGCTTTACATAAACATTTAAAGAAACAATCAAAAGAAATAGTAAAGGTGGGATCATTAAAATAATTATTATTGAAAGTTAAAAAGAACCAAAGTGAAGTAAGGACTGACACTAAAAGCCATTAATTGTATATCTGGTTGGACATTGAGTAAATGCTGGGACTAGAAATACAAAAATATTAACTCTTTAAAAAACACTCAAAAAATAGCAGAACATGCAGTGTAGCATGCAGCATAGATAAACAATGCAGATATTAACATTTGAATATAAACTAATCAAATGCAGCTGAGGACAGGCGGTTCTTTAACCTGGGTTTAAGTGTGAACTGAACTGAGATACAGTTTGAAGGAAAAAGCAATGACACAATATCTTGTCGCCAACATATGATAAATAAAAACGATCAAGCGGGTAGAATGACTCCAAGCCGTGAGTATATTTATTTAAATTTTTTGATAAGAAATTAATCATTTACAATACAGTAATACTTGCTCATGCACACAGAGTGATCAGGTAGACCACATTAATGAGTTCCTCACTTTTCTTTGATCTCAGGTCTGTGTGACACTTGTTCCGATCTATAATGAACAGTGCCATTCTTTTACTAACCACAGTTTGAACTCAACTATACACTTGGAAGCTCTGCTAAGTGTCCAGCAGTAAGATGTAGGCAAGAGAAACCACAAAAAGAAGAACCCATTGATCAAGTCTTATGTTTTGTTTTACAGTTAAAATGTGGCAGTGTTAATTGAACTGTTATTAGGGATGCTTAAATCTGAGTACAGCAGATATAAAGACTAAATAAACAGAAAACTGAAATGTATTACTGATTTATTATGGCCTGCCATAGCAGTCCCTGCTGTCTTTTATTGTATTAGAGCAGTGAAAAAAAATGAGCCTCGCCCCGCTGCCTCGCCGGATTTGACCTGAAATTTTGGCCAATCGGATCAACCAGAAAGGTTACTTCCCCCCCGAGTGACAAAGCACCCCCTGAACACAGTGAGCGAGTGCCAAGAAAACTGAGCGAGCACACAGTGAGTGGAGAGAGCTCTGCGCCCGCTCAGTTAAGACTGCACGGTGCAGTCGTAGCTTACTCACTCAGTTGTAAGACACACTCGCTCAGTTATCAAATTATCATTGCCATTATCAATTAATGGCAGAGATGTAACGCCATACCCACCACATGCCCAAAATGTCCCCAGAATTTGCGCACACCTGGTAAAAATTGAAAATGAATTTTTGGCATAGCAAATTACACCCCTCCTTCCAAGACGATGACATCATGGCAAGTGAAACCATAAAAGAAATTGGCCAAAATTGCTTTTGGAGCCAAAAATTTTTTTTTAAATACACAAACGAAACCAAAACACACACATTTTGGGACATCCAGGAGAACTTTTGAAATTATTATGGGATTGCCACATGATACATGGCTTGGCTGCCATTTTGCAGCCAAATGTGTGGTTTGGCGATTTTCCCACTTTTCCCACAAATGGGGAAAATGACACATTGGCTCTTCGGATTTTCACAAAATTTCAATTCCACTAGCTAAAGTCTACAACCACCACATAACTTTCATTGACCTTTGATCTTGAGAAGAGGCTGCCATCTTGAATTTTTTTTAAAAAGTACCTTTAATACCAGCTCCAAACAAAAACTCGTCCTAGGGATTTTCATCAATCGGCTTGTAACTTCTCGAGCATCATTGGGAAGGTACTGTGGAAAAAATGTAAGAAAATGTACATTTTGATTGACGTGCACGTGGCAAGCTCGCCACTGCTACGGTCATAGCTAGCTCGCACTTATTTTAACAGAATGTCGTAAAAAAGGGTATAAACAAGTTTGGTAGTTCAAGCTGAACAAAACAATGTAACATATGATTTGACAATGTTAAAATTGTGGCCGCAGTAATTTAAAAAAAAAAAAAAAGGTCACAAAAAAAAACTTGCTGACTCAGCACCAAAAAAAATGTTGGAATCCACTAACAAAACCAAGATAGGGGTATCAGAGATATCCAAAGGAAGTTTAGGAATTATTATGTGATCGTCACACGACCAGCGGCTTGGCGACCATTGTGTGTCAAAATCTGAGATTTGGCGGTTTTCAAGTACAGGAAAATAAACCTTTTGTTTTGAAGATTTTAACGAAATTTAACACACACAGTGCTAGCTTAAGTCTAAAACAACCCCTGGAGTTTGTTGACCTTTTCACCTCGGGACGAGGCTTCCATCTTGAATTTTAAAAAAACCCAAAACATCTTTAGTACCAGTTACAAATGAAAACTGTTTTTAAAGAGTTTCTTCGATCGTCTTGTAACTTCTTGGGCAACACTGGGAAGTAATTGTCCTAAAATTCCAAAAAATGTTGCAATTAGAAATTGTAGATTTTGAATGGCGTGCGTGTGGCGAGCTCGCAGAAGTAACGTGCTCCAATCACTTGCACAGTTTTTGAATATTGTGAAAACTTAATATGTTAATCCCTGAATGGAGCTGGACATTATATTGTATGACCGGTTACAAACATAGGAATGTGGACATGGCTAGCAAATAACCTTGGTTGCTAAGCAAATTCAATAGTTTACTTTTACCGATTCCTCTGAAACTTACGTTGAGCTGTTCGGTATCACCAGGCAATCAAAACATGAAATGGTTGCTTTGGAGATAAAATCAACAGAAAAGCCACCATTTTGAAAAAAATGCTTTTTACATCAATTTCTCACATACAGCTAATACCAGCTTTACATAAAGTGAAAAGGGGGAGTCAAGGTTGCGTAGTGGTTACTTAACAAGTGAGGTTGGATAAAAGGTGGACATCGTTGCTAAGGAAATCCAAAAATTTACTCTTGATCATTCTGAAACTGACGTCAATCTGTTCAATATCAGCACGCCTGTTCTTGTGAGAAAGGAAATTAAAATGTGAAACAGCGCCCTCTGCTGCACAACACTCAAACTGGCGCCCTCACCTCATTGCGTTAAACTGTGGAATATACCAAGTCAAAAATAGCAAGGGGGGGGTGCAATTCACTGGTGGCTGGGTGGGTCACACACAGGTGACTGGGAATGTTTTAAGTCAAACACCCATCTTAAACTCAAATTAGTTTCAACTCAAACCACTAATTTATCCCACCAATTACATATTACATTCATCATGAATGTAATTTTAAAACTTTTAATTAAACTTTAAAAAATTCCAATTTTCAAATAAAATATAACAAAAATTGGTTTAGTCCAAGACCGAGCTGATGCGATGCTAAGCGGTAGTTGGTGTCAGAGGATGCTAACTCGCCATAAAAAGAAAAAGACAAAACTATCTGGCACCCAATTTAGAAAAAAGAGAAAAAGCGTACCAAGAGAAATGTGGAAAGGAGAACGGTATGATACTGAACACTGTTAGTATTATTATTTAAGTCTTAGACAAGTTTATCAAACGTGCACAGTAAAAGAAGAGTTAGGCTAAGGCTATTTGTTAAGCTAACACAAATTGTGCATTAAATGCAGCTAACTAAATACAATTTTATATTTGCTCATATCCAAACAATTTAAAGTAATTTCTTCACTCATGCTTTCATTACAGGAGCATCACACTACATGATGACCTGCTGTCACGTTATTAAGATATTTCTAATTATATATATCCAGTACTTTGTCTCTTATTCTGAATATTATTAAAATTAGTTTGTGGTGGTTCCTCAGCTTGTTGTCAGAAATTAATTTGAAAAATAAACAGCTTCAATCCCTTCTACTTTGGTCTAAAAATTTTGTAAGAATGTTACATTTTTCTATTCATATTAGATGCACTTCTAAAATATTTGGAGACCATTTTTAGTTTCTACTAAGAGAAGCAACCGATATGTGCATTTCCTCAATTGATTAGTGATTTTTGTATTTTTAAACCCAAATTAAACATATGTGTGATGTTATCCTCATATCTTATAATGGAAGTGATTTTATTTTATTTATTTATTTTTAACTTGTCCTGTCCAACAGCTGAGCAAACAGATATGAGCTGAGAGCCTCTTGTGTTAGACAGATTTTACTGTTACAATTGGGGGTTATAAATCATCGAACACACAAGGTGCATATTTGTATAAACTACTTTTGTAATTTAAACTTAACTTTATTGATATTAATTATGTTTTTATCCTTTTATTGTTGGAACGGACGGAAAAGAAAGAGGGGGAAAAAGAGAGAGGGATATCGGGGGGCACAAAAGACAGGGGAAAAGAGTGGATTACAGACGTTGGAGGATGACTTCAGGGGAGGGAGGGTAGAATCATAACACAACAGGCAACAAGATGCTGGAAGTGTACAATCATTACAGTGTACTACAAAATTACAAAATGGGCTGGGCCTGTCCTGTGCACACACTCAGTTGTTACAAACATTTTTGCTGGCTCAAGATTCTTCACAAACTTGTCAACATACAGTTCACATGCACACCTATGCATACAAACCAAAACATGCAAAGCACCTCATTCCATCCCGCTAACTACCTGTGCAAAGGTGAGCCGACACCTGTGCTCAGGAGAATTCCCGTGTTAAATTGAGGTGGATGATGGACTGTAAAGAAAAAGAAAAGGAGGGACAGCTCCTGGCCATCCCCACACCAAGACCCCGCTGAGGCAGCAGCGGCGACCAGGGCCCTCCCATACCGGTACTGTGGGGCCAGCGGAGAAGATCCATCCGCATGGCAGTCCAGCCAAGCACCCAGACCAGGGCCCGCAAGACTGCCACACGAGCCCCCAAAACCCAAAAGCAGTGAGGTACGGAAGCACAAAGTGCAAGCCCTAGCCCAGCCAGAAGAGCAGCCCCCCAACGCGCCAGGGGACCCAGCTCGGGGCCCCACCCCCCAGAGCCCCACCACTCCAGACAAGCCACCCACTTCCACCCAGGAGTTCCAGCATCCCAGCACCAGGTTTGAGCCACTTGGGGCCCCCCAAAGGAAGACCTGCCCCCAAACTCCAGGCAACTGCAGGACATCCACAAGAGAGCACGGCAGGGGCTGGCCACCCCCACCTAGAGGAGGGATGACCAAGAGAAGTGGGGGTCCCTGAAAGGTGTTGAGATTATAGCCCGACCAGGCTCTCCCAATGTTGGAATTTAGAAGGGGCCCGGCACCCGAAGGCAAGGACCAGAACCCACACCATAAAAACAGGGACAGGCTCAGATAGAATGGGATCCCCCACTCATGGACTTCCCAGAGAACTAAGGGATCCCTCTCCCTGCATGAGGAGGGGGCCGCGGGGCCCAGGAGGTCCACACCCAAGAGACAAGGCTGCCGCTGCTAAAGGCCTTGTTCCCTCCGCCAGGGATGGGGTAGGGGACAGAAGATCAGTAGTCCCACCTTCCTTGTGTAATGTATTTGTCTGTGTGTTTGTGTGTGTGTGTTTTTGTGTTGGGGTGTGTTTGTTGAGGCTTAAAAGGTGTGTGGAATAAAAGGTGCAGTTAAAATTGGTGAGCAGGGCACTGAGATGACATCTCCTGATTGCTCATAGTGATGTCCAGCCACCCTCTCACCAAGGGGCCCTAAATGTCTACGGTGCAGTTAAAACTGGATGGTAGGGGACTTATGGAAGTGATTTTAAACTTCAAGCAAACATATGTGTGATGTTATCATCATAAGAGTTACTCTTACTTTTAGTATAGTTTTTTAGTATAACAGGCCTATAAGCTGTAAGAATTTACTAACTTCTAGTTGAACTTTATGTAATAAGTATTTGTTAAATATTTGAACTGTACATTTGGGTCATAATGGGGGGGAAGCACTGAGGGGCCACTGGGCGAGGGTGAGGGCGGGTAGCACGTGCGGGCAATCTAACATCGCTTGCGGCTTTAATTTAAGTTGTTACCTCGAAGTATATTGTTAAAAAGATATTCGTATTTATTGATAATTTTACTTTACTGTTGCAAAGGACGTTAAAATAATATATTGTGTTTTAAATTGTTCTAAAATAAAAGGTTTTATATACATACTGTGTTATTTGTCTTCTCTCTGCTGGTTTTCACAAAGAAAAGTATCAATATGAATACAGTTTGTCTTGAATGGCACAGAGATCAGTGGCCTGTGACAGTGCATATAATGAAAGATAGCCATCTTGCTTTTTTTTTTTTTGTTTGTTATTTCTTGGTCTGGATTTTCTCTCAAAGTCCAGGGCCGTTCTCGATCTGGCCGGAAAAAAAAAGACCAAAGATACCTCTACTTCTTATTTCTTTCTAAATCAAAAGTTTAAAAAAAAAAGTGGAACACAGCAATGGTACCTTTCTTTCCCCTGCTCACATTTACTATGCCCTGTGTCCTGGTGAGCTTCTTTCTGTTGAGGCTGTTGTGACCTGTGACCCAGTTTCCTGCTACTATAGATTCGCCTGAACTCACAATAGGATCCAATAGGTTCTGTGTTGACTACAGACCAGGGAATGGCAAGACCTTACCTGACGCTATTCCATGCCTATAATCAATGACATCTTGGAGTCCATGGATGGTGCCTCCTGGTTTAGCTTGTTAGATTTGCAGTGAGGTCAATGGCAGGTGGCCATGGCAGAGCAAAGTAAGCCACAAACCGTTTTCATCACATCTCTTGGACTCTTCCAAATTCAAGTGCATGCCATTTAGACTAAGGAATACTGTGACAAAATGTCAATGTCTCATGAAAGTCTGAGGGGAGCTGTGGGGGAAAACACGTTTTGTGTATAAAGATGACATTATTGTGACATGATTGATGAAATCACTAATAAATAAACAAAGAAAAAAATAAATAGTTTACTCAAAAACCCCAAAAGATAGCCTGAGAGACTTATCTATTGTGCTCCCACACCTGTATGCTGCTAACCTCAGCCATTACTTGGGCTGTCAATGTTCATGTATTAACAAATGCAATAAATAAAAAAAAAATAATAACTTGTTGATATTTTTTAACACAAATCAATCACACTTGCAGCAACCGTCTTCTGCTTAGCTTCAGATGGTTCAGGCTTTCATGGCGTGCGTTAATTTCTGATGATGCCCTCTTCAGAGGGCATTATCCAGTATGCAGCATGGTCAGTTACAAACAAAACAATTTTTAGTGCTTTATTCTTGTTTTTCTTTTTTTTTTGGTTTAGATTGCTTTTTCACAAAAAGCAAACTATTTTAAATGTGGTGCTACGTGTTATCACAGTAAGATGACAGCACGTCACTGAGCTGGCAGACCTCAACTGCAGCGTCAAGAAAAAAGCAATATATATGCTGATGGTAAACATAGGTAAAATAAAGCATCAGTTCAGAGAGAAAGTTCCCCTCTTGCCGCTTGTTTTTGTCCAGAAGATGAAGCACAAGTTTGTCTGAATACACCAGTGATATAGAACATTTAGGCTATATGACTGGAACTTCTTTTTTATACAGGATCCGCATCTTTGTGTTCTCAGAGTAATATTGCAGATGTAACAGTTTTTACAATTCTGTTTACCTTACGGTTTATGTGTTGTGTGCACACAAATTATACTTCTGGGAAATCTAAGTTAAGACTTTGTAAGTGTGAAAATTTCAGACAATAAAAATGAAGGACATGTTGTCTCTGTGGCCTGTTTTGGTTCAAAAGCTTCAAATTGTTATTTAAAATTAATCTAAAAATATTGTAATTAATCTCAAACCCAAAGTGTTTTTAAAAGAAAACCGTTTAGCCATGCAACGAGCCATCCAATTGAAATGCTTTTGACTTGTTTGTTGTTTTTTTTTTCTTTCGAAAAAAATATTGCTCTAAACACATAAAAAAGCTTTTTTTTTTTTTTTAGATATAAATATTGTTTAGAATTCTGTGTTGGATTATGAGTAATCTGAAGGAAGTGGGCAGAGTCACCAGCAAGGGAATAAAAGGAGAAAAGTTTGGGGTTTTGCAGCTGTCAGAGAAAGAAATATAGAGAAAGGGATGGGAAAGCATGGCCACCACATCAATGACGTTCAGAGGTGTTCGCAGGAACATGCACTTGCTCTGAGTATGAATGAAGCGCAGCAGGAACTCCAGGGAGAACAAGGCCACGCAGACCGTCTCCGGAACAAAGATGTTGTAGCACCTCTGGGAGCACTCACCCTGCAGAGACAATGAAACAAGAGCAGCTTTGAGCCCTCAAGACAGAGAGACGTGTGACACAATGAGGACAGGAGGAGTTTTCATCGCTGACGTCACAGCAAACATCACATCACAGACATCATGAAGAAGCAGACTTTATGAATTTTGAGAACATAATCATAAAAGATTTGCTTTCATTCAGAGCAGAATAAACTTCTGCTTCTTCTTATTTGTGTCTCTTCTCATAAAAATAACTATCAAAGATTTTCAATAAATTGTTCGGTAGATTTAAAAAGACAAATCTTCCTTCCTGCTGATGTGAATAAGTGAGTCTACAATTATGTCAGACTTGCTCAGTCAGCTTCATGCATCTTTACCTAATCTTGCACATTTCCCAGTTTTTGTGCAGGAACCTTTAAAACATTCAACACCTTTGAAGGACTGTGTAACAGAGCAAGACACACAGCAAACTGACTGCACTAAAGGACGATGGCAAACTAAGCTTTTTTTCAGGCTCTGGTTCAGGTTGTATTATGAACATGCTGATGTGTAAAGTGTTATGAAGAAGTTCTAACTCCATCCATCCATCCATTTTCTTCCGCTTATCCGGGACCGGGTCGCGGGGGCAGCAGTCTAAGTAAAGATGCCCAGACTTCCCGCTCCCCAGCCACTTCCTCCAGCTCCTCTGGGGGGACCCCGAGTCGTTCCCAGGCCAGCCGAGAGACGTAGTCTCTCCAGCGTGTCCTGGGTCTTCCCCGGGGCCTCCTCCCAGTGGGACATGCCTGGAACACCTCCCTAGGGAGGCGTCCAGGGGGCATCCGAATTAAATGCCCGAGCCACCTCAACTGGCTCCTCTCGATTTGGAGGAGAAGCGGCTCTACTCCGAGTTCCTCCCGGGTAACCGAGCTTCTCACCCTATCTCTAAGTGAGCGCCCAGCCACCCTACGGAGGAAGCTCATTTCAGCCGCCTGGATCCGGGACCTCGTTCTTTCGGTCATGACCCAGAGCTCATGACCATAGGTGAGTATTGGGGCGTAGATCGACCGGTAAATTGAGAGCCTTGCTTTCTGGCTTAGCTCTCTCTTCACCACGACGGACCGGTACAGCGACCGCATAACGGTGGACGCAGCACCAATCCGCCTGTCGATCTCACGCTCCGATCTTCCCTCACTCGTGAACAAGACCCCAAGATACTTAAACTCCTCCACTTGGGGAAGGAGCACTCCACCCACCCAGAGAGGGCAAACTACCTACGATCAACGTGGGATCACTCCCCAGTGGGCCCACCACCTGCAGGAGAGCTCAGAAGGGGCCGGTGCGATGTGGTTTGGGTGGCAGTCGAGGGCGAGTGCCTCGGCGGCCTAAACCCCGGTCATGGAACTTGGCTTTTGGGACATATATCAATCAAACAAAGATTTAGTTACAAAACCTAAATATATATATTTTGGAAACTAAATATTTAGGTCAGATCTAAATATTTAGTTTGTAAACTAAATTTATAATTATAAAATACATATTTAAATTAAAATTAAATATTTAGTTTGTAAGTTAAATATATAATTTTAAAAAAATATTTAACTTCATTCATTTTCCAAACCGCTTTATCCCTTTCTGGATCACGGGGTTGCCAGAGCCTAACCCGGCTACTCATGGGCGAAGGCAGGGGATACCCCTGGACTGGTCGCCAGTCTGTCGCAGGGGCAATATTAAACTTAAAAATGAAATATTTAGCTTCCTAACCTAATATTTAGCAAGTAACTGTAACATTTATAAATACATGAATTGAAAGGTGAAAAAACACATTTGAAAAACGAAACCTTTTTTTTTTTCATAAAAGAGGCTAAATAACCAAAAATATTGCTGTTAAAATGTTACTACTCTGGTTTACAAACTGTGCCCCATAGCGCATAAATTTGATAAGGTCTTTCCAAAACCAAGAGGGCTAAAACAAGGAGTCCTTTGAATTTCACAATTAATGAAAGCAACTCTTATGTCTCAGAATGTCACTGTTCCCACAAACATTCTAGAATTTCAGAGGAGGAGTGTGATGATGAGGCTGAGGGTTTTGGATCCATATGCAACTGGGTTTAATGATAATCAAAACAGACAAGGACAAGGCAAAGCAAGGCATAGTCAAAAACCAGGCTAGAGTCAAAAACATGGAGCGAGCAGGGAGACGAATAAGATGGCCAAGGTCAGGCACGGAGAGGCAAACAGGAGAATAACCGTTCAGTAATGTCTGCTTGGCAAAACAAGACTTTGCATTTAGGTGGAGGCTTGAGTGGGTATGTGCCGGATGACATAATGATGATAATAATGATCAGCTTTACAAGAAGGAGTCAGTACTCTGGCGAGACATCCCTCTGGTGGTCAGAGGTGTGAGCCGGTGGCTGAACTGTGACAGGAAGGAAGTTTTGGAAGAGTAGCATCTTAATTCCAGGCTGACACCGCATGCGGTCTAGCTCTGGTGTGGCTGCGGAGCGATCTAGCTCCACTAGGTAACTCACGCTGGCTACGGATTGCTTGCAGTCCAGCTGCAGACAGGCTCTGCTGCCAACCTCGCAGACCTCTGAACACACAGAGGTTTACGCAAGAACCTGCAATAGGATGTCATAGTAAACAAACCCTCATTCTGCCGTGATTTTGGAGTGTATTCACAACACTTCTTTTTCTGCGTAACTCGTAAATACTGGACCGTACCATACCATTCGGTGGAAACGAAGCTTTACAGTAGATCAGTTCCTCTGAAGAAGCTGCAAGAAACATTTACCTTTGAACAATTGAACTTTGGATATTTACCCGTCCTGCCCAACAACAGTTCCAGTAGATGCAGTCAGACTGTAAAATTTTTGTCTAACTTTGAATCATGGAAGTTGTGTAAGAAACTGTTACATAAAGTCAAAATTCATATCAAGAAGGTTCACAAGAGTGTGGAATAAGAATGAACAGCAAGACTGCAGCCACTGAGGTGAAAGCAAAGAGGCTCTTAAGAAGCTATTTGCTCCCATGTGAGAACATAACGCCTTTGACTGCTGGCGGGGGCTGATGGGTAAGACTCATGCCTTCACAGCGTAATGACTGTCCCATAGTGCCCTGTCCCCCCAGGGGAAATAACTGTTTTCAAGAAGTCCACAAGCCTTGCTGTCGCCTAAGATGCCAACAAATAACCCGTTAAGCCTCGTCACCTCATTCCTCCCACCCCCTGTCCCCCAGTCCCAGCTGAAAGTGCCATAGGCACAAAGAGCGGGACAGCGAGGAGCGATCCACTCTGATCACAGTTCATCTTGTCGATGTTCTTCCACCCTGTCACTGGAGCTTTCACTCTTTTCAGAAAACTTCTTCAGACTCTTCTTTTCCCCCTCACGTCAGATTTTACTTTAACAAGTACACATGTTCTGATGAGTGCGTCCAAATATAGTTCTCCTGGTTTAACACCTTGACACATGAATTTTTTGCCACTTGTGGAAATAGATTTCACCAACCTGTAGTGGAAGAACACGGACAGGATTTTGGGTGCATTTGGAACGGAAGTGGTTTGATGTATATTTGAAACAATAGATGGCAAGGGTTTAATCCAGGAACACCAACAATTTAAAGATTTAAAGATTGCACCTGTAAGCTGTTATCTTCATTGAACGTTATATCTCAAATGTTAATAAATATCTCAAATATTCTTCTTTAAAATAATGTCTTTATTTGAGCTTCATTTAAGTTTTAACTATCAAATATTAGGAGATTTTTACTAAATTTAGCAAAATGTTCAGGGAAAAAAACCCAAAAAGGTTTTAAATACCCACTCCAGTGAAAATGAACATGGTGCTTTTGGTGTTTTTAACATGTTCTTTTAGCATTTTTCTTCTGATGGAAGATATATACAGAGAAAATTAAGCTTAAAATTACATTTTTGAGTATTTCTTTATTGAATTTGCTGTGACTCAAGAGCAGACAAAAAAATGTCTTTGGAAAAAGCGTGTTCCAGTGATGTGGGTGCTACAATCGGCTGGCCACAAGTTTTCTGCTCCGCTGCTTTCTGATACATCCACTTGCAGACGAATAGATAATAAATAAATAAATCCACGTACTCTTCATTTTCCTTGTTTGAGCTGCCATCTTGCTCAAAACTGTACTGCTGGATAGCTCTGTTATTGCTCGCCATTTTTGTTCCATCCCATCTAACGTTACATGTATTTTGGGGTTGTGAGGGACTGCAAGCTAGTGGGAGAGTGTGTAAATAGATGTTAGTTATGGGTGGGGATAGAGTTGTTCTGCACTGACATTAATGTCAATATTTCAGGTGAATTTCTACTGACCTCCTGCAGCTTTGCAGAAACTGTGTCCTAGAAAATCAAGTTTTTGATTCTCTACTCTCATGTCCTCCTTCTCTACATCCATGTACACCCTCCTGGGTCTTCTTTAAGGTCTCTTTCCTGGTTTCTCCAACCTCAGCATCCTTAACAAACACCAACACTGTTCCTCTGCTCTGTGTCTCCAAACCATCTCCAACTGCTTCCCTGCATTTATCTCCAAAATATCTACCATGATTTATTGCTTTGATGGATTCATTCCTGATCTATTCTGGTCACTCCCAAAGAGAATCTCAGCATCTTCTCTGTCACCTCCAGCTCTGCCTCCTGTCTCTGCATCAGAGTCTCTAAACCAACAACACGGCTGCTCTCACCACAGCCTTCTACACCTTTCCTTACATTCTTAATGACACTCTTTGGTCACGGTTTTAATTTGGATATGTTGTCCCCTGGCAGGTACACAAGACACTGGACACAGTGTACACACACTGACCGTTGTAGGTGACTCCATGGACATCAAGACACTTCCATCAATATTTGCCATGGGAATAAGACCACGTGACCAGAATAATGTGGAAATGGTCTCCCGTCCTGTTTACCGATGAGTGTCAGGTCTCCTTACACAGAAATGATGGTCATCAGTGTTGCTGGAAAAGGCGAGGTGAGCAATACGCAGAGGTCAGCATGTGTTCCCAGGGTTCACTTTGGTGGAGGAGGTGTTACGGTCTCGGCAGACATCATCAGTCAGGGCAAATCGATTAGTTATTGTAGATGGTCCAGTGTTCTTACTTGAGAGACATCATAGAACCATCATCATCCTTCAATCACACCAGCAGACCCCCAATTTTCTGTTCATGGATTATAATGCCCAACAACATGGTGCCAGAAATTTCTTGACTTCAAGGAAGTCTTGACTTCAGGAAGTGAGAGTGTCTCATTTTGTTTGACCAGCAATGACCTCTGACCTGAAACCCATGGAAGATGTCTTGTACGAGCTGAAGCAGAGACCGTGTGATCATACCCCATCCCCTAGTGGCCTGAAAGAACTGCTAGGTCACTTGGTGATGGAACACTTGAAGACGAGTGGAACTCATTGCCTCAGAACAACATCATGAGTCTAGTGAGGAGAGTGGGATGCCGCTGTCATTATAGTGGATGATGTTTCTTTCTTTTGTGGGGATGGGGGGGGTAATCTTCTCATATATTATTAGCAATGTCAAAGGGAACTTTTACATAAAGTGTTAAGTGATTCAAAGCATAATTTCAGAGGGAGAATACACCTCAGACTGTGAATTTGAAAAACAGACGTAAAGTTTCAAAAAATAATTTTCTGAAAATTTAATAACAGTTATAAATTTGAAAGTACATATTGTAAACTTGATGGAATGATTGAAAATGTGAAAAAAATTGTAATTTTGAAAAAAAAAAAAAAAACTTGAAATATTATTTAAAAAATGAAAAATAAATAAAAATTATACCGGTGTAAGTACCATATGTGTTCGGCCAGCCAGATCAGCACGGGGGCTTGCCACTAGTAATGAAGTCACACTATGGTAACACAACTTAGAAAAACTGTCAGAATTCCTGGTAACACCCCTTACACAGGTTTCTTAAGCTATGTCTGAATTTCTTCACTGCTTACAATTTAGTATACTCTATAATATAGAGTCTGAGGACTTTGGGGTGGAGCTGTCCATCACCCGAGCTTAAGTTACCGAGATAGTCATAGATGGTCATAGAAGCCCCCCGGTGGCAAGGCACCAGGAGGGGATGAGATCCGTCCTGAGTACCTCAAGTCTCTGGATGCTGTGGGAGTAATGCTGACATGTCTCTGGCGCATTGCGTGGCAGTTGGGAACTGTACCACTGTACTGACAGACAAGGGTGGTGGTTCCCCTTTTCAAGAAGGGGGACTGGAGGGTGTGTTCCACCAACCAGGTTCTGTGTCCTGTGAAGGGTGCTCTGGGAGTATGGGGTCCGGAGAGCCTTACTCAATGCTGTCCAGGCTCAGGTGGTTCAGCTGTAAGTCTGGTGAGAAGGAAAATGCGTGACATGCTGCTTGTTGAAAGCCTTGTGAAGGTCTTGGTATTGAGGTGGCAGAGTGTCAATTTTGCTGTTGGAGTCGTCCAGAGTAATATCTGTGGTGGCCACGTGGGAATGCTGTGGCTGTTTGGTGATTCTGGTTGAAGGCAACTAGTGGCGATTCTGACAGGAGTGGGAGTTAGACGGTAAGAAGAAGGTAAAATCTTTGGATGACCACACAATAGTGGGATCATGTATCTCAAGCCAGGGCAGTCCCAGGATTATGGCACAGTGAGGAGATTCAATGGCGAACAAACGAATGCTCTCTTGATGTGTGTTCTTGATGTTGAGCTGTAGATCCGGGGTCAGGTGCTTGATCCGTCCGGAGCCCAATGGTCGACCATCTAAAGTGGAGACTGCCACCCTCGATTCACAGGGAAGCAAAGGAATAGAATTAACGTAGGCGAAGGTAAGGTCAATGAAATTTCCTGCTGTCCCTGTGTCTATCGTAGCTGTGGTTTCAACTTCTCTGTTGTCTACCTGTAACTTAACTGGAATTTCAAGGGTTAGGAATGAATCATTCACCGGTCCCCCCAATCGTCAAGAAGAACAATCAGGACAGGATGATCTTATATGAGCGGGCTGACCACAATAGAGGCAGAGGTTCTCATGTTTGCATCTTCCTCTTCTGGCATGAGATGAGCAGATCCCAACTGCATGGGTTCACCAAAGCTTGTTAATGATGAGAGGTTGCTGAAGACTCCATCATAGAATCAGGTTTACAGCCTCTGGTCCTTCATACATGAAGTAAATTGTCCAGACGAATGGTCATGGCAATGAGCTCCTCTAGATCCGTTTCTTCATCCCGGCAGGCGATCTCATGTAGCAGCTCCAAAGAGAGCCCTCTGCGATAGTATGGGTGCGGGGGCGGGCCCTGGTTGGGCGCTGCTGCCTTGGTGTGGGGATGGCTGGGAGTTCTCTCTCCTTTTTTGTGCATTCCATCATCCACTTCAGCTTAACATAACATTCACCTGAGCACAGGCGTCGGCTCACCTTTGCACCTTCAAATAGTGTGCGTGACAGAATGTAATGCTGTACATGTGTTGGCTGGTATGCACAAGTGTGCGTGTGAACTGGATGTGGACAAGTCTGTGTGTCTGTTTTTTAGACCAACACTCACTTTTGTAATGGGTATAAGCTCCAGCATTTTGTTGCCTGTAGATTCACAACTCTACCTTCCTTTCCCAGTAGTCATCCTCTAACTTCTATAATACACCATCTTCTCCCCCCCTCCACCCCCCAACTCTCTCCTTTTCCTCCTTTCTTTTCCGTCCGGTCCAACAAAAAGAACACAAACAAAATTAGTATTAATAAAGTTTCATTTAAATTACAAAAGGGGCTTATACCAACACACATTTTGTGTTCCCTATGATTTATAACCCCCGATTGTAAGAGTCAAATCTGTCTAATACAAGAGGCTCTCAGCTCATATTGGTTTGCTCAGCTGTTGGACAGGACAAGTTTTGAAAAAAAACACAACACAACAAAAGAAACAGCTGACATTGCACGAGGAACTCGGTACAGTGCTCAAGTTTTCTGGTGAACTTATCTGGTAGTGATAGGCGTGGACCAGACACAGAGGTGAGCAAAGCGGAGGTGCTTCCTGGTTCAGCTGGCGAGACAGGAACTGTCTGTGATGACATGGAAGGCGCTGGGCTAGGTACCTGGTTAGCCTGCAGACGCTTTAGTGGCTGCAGTCAGGTGGTGGAGCTGCTGGCTATGCTCCAGCAGCATATTAGCATAGCCTGCTGTGTTGGAAGGCAAAGTCTTCTGTGACGAAGAGGCGGAGGCATGTGAATCCATTTGCAAACACTTTAATGTCTCAGAAAAAGAGTAAGACATACATGTGGTTAAAATACAAGCAAGGGATGCACTAGGAGAAAAGGAGGTTGAATACTTTTTGTACACTGCACTTTTCAGTTTTTTTTTATAAATAAAAAAAAGAACTCTTGTATGATTTCCTGTCCACTTCCCAAATGTGTGTTGTGTTGGTCTTTAACATAAAATTCCAATAAAATATATTAATGTTTGTGGTCATACTGGGAGAAAATGTGGAGAAGTTCAAGGGGTGTGAATACTTTTGTAAGCTTTACTTTAGGGTCAATTTGCAGCAATTTGTATTTACAGCAGTTGTATCCAAAAAAAAAAAAACATTTCAAAAATCATACAATGTGATTTTCAGATGTCTCTTAGATTATGTCTCTCACAGCGGACATGCACCTAAAATGGTCATTTCAGACCCCTCCATGATTTCTAAGTGGGAGAACTTGCAAATTCACAGGGTGTTCAAACACTTATTTTACATCACTGTAAGTACTAGAAAATAACTGAATACATATTTGTTTCGTAAGTAACTTTGGCATAAGCAGGATGCCTCTCAAAGTGTGCTTTATCAAAATTGAATGGACCTCACGGAAGCAATCATCTGACACAAAGCAGAGGATGTGTCGTCCATTAATTTCCATTAATTTACCCAAAGTTGGGTAAATTACTTTTGAAGAATAATTGATTACTTTACTATAATTACTAGATGAAATTGTAATTAAATTACTGAACTCATTTCCTAGTTTAAACATTAATTCTCAAATGAATAAAGCTAGCACAAACAAGATCCTCGTGTAAAATCCACAAAATAAAAACAGAGGCTATACATGGGCAACCAGGTTTTTTGCATCACCCCATTCATTTCAACACATGATCATGAGTACATTGTATTGTAGCCTATATAGTGTGTGGACATGTTGCTGCTTGACACTAGGGCAGTGCAAAGCAGTTTAACTCCAGGACAGAACTTGCACTTCACTGAAATGTTTTTGTCTTTGTTTTCAACAAATTGGAAATCATTTGAATATCTTGTTGCTCAATGCTCCTACAAATTCGTCCAGGTCCATATTTCTGCTCTCCCCGTCTTTCTGTATTAGTGCGCATGTGTAAGTAACTTTGTTTTTTTAATCAGTATCTGTTTTGTTTCATTTGACCAAAAGACAACTATTTACACAAAGTATTTTGTTTTATTAGAAACCTATGGTTTAATTACACCAAAATGTGAGTAATGATGTAATGAGGGGTTCTGTAGTCTAGTAATTGTAATTTAACTACTAAAATGTGTACTGTAATTCGCTATTACTCTGTTACTGACAAAAGTAATTAAATTGCAGTAATTCATTACTATGTAATTCATATATTAATACACTAAATATACCAGACCATGGTATAAAGCAAGGTAAAATATTAAAATATGCAAATATCAAAGCAGGTCAGGAAAAATATTTGTGGATGTGCAAAATAATTTCCTTTCACGTCTTCCCTGTTGTTCTCGGGAAAACCTTTGATTTGATTCCTGTATTTCACACCAGAATATGAGATTCATTGGAAATATAAGGATATTTTTTTCTTCTCCTGAGTCTTAACTGAATCACTGACACACACACACACACACACACACACACACCCATGCTATAGTGGGTTTACCTAAGCAGGCGCACTTGGCAGACAGACCTCCTCACTCAACTTGACAAGCTTGCCCGTCTGCATTTGCTTTGATGACCTGGAGTACCGAACGCATGTGACAAAATCCTCACACAGACTACGACGGGACGTGTTGATGGGGTTGGGGGAATGCTCCCTTGCTCGCTCACAGACTCACATCTCTTGACAGCTGCCATTTTCAGTACCGTGCTTTTGTCCCATTGCCATCAGACCACCAAGACTTCATCAGCTTGGCTTTCCCACCTCCATGTCCTGTTGGGCTTGCAGAGTCCAGAAGAATTTGATGGATTCAGTAGAGGTAAGCACAAGAAGCAGAGAAGTTCCAGTCACTGTGGGCTTCAAGGAAAACATATAATAAGAAATGCCCCGACCATAAAAGTGTGTTGAAGTTGAACTATGAAAGCCTTTTTTCTGTTTGAGTCCTTGTCACAGAAAATATCATCTACAGTACACCTATCTTAAATGTGGCATTTTGCTCAAACATTTCATTTATTTTTTCTGCAGACTGTGGTCTAATTTTTTTTTTATTTCTGATTCCTCATCTGCAGTGAGATCCCTGACTGTCTGGTTATGCTGCTCCGACTCAGTTTGGAGTATTTCTCTTCAATCACTGACATGAATATCAGGGTTGTAGCTCAGAGGATGCATCGTGAAATCAAGAAATGATTGGATCTTGTATTCTGGGTTCAGCAATGTTCTTCATGTGTGGGCTGTCTGGGCTGTGCCTACAATGGAGTAATGGGTATATGAAACTATTGTAAAACAGATTGAAAGATTTAACATGAAGTGAATGCAGAGCGCAAAATGAAAAAATGTATAAACGCATCACAGTGGACAAAATTGTAAAAGTAGTACACTTTTGCTTAATACTTTTTGTATGATATTTTAGAAACATATTATCTTTGTTATGAATAACCTCTATATGAAACATAAGCACAAGTTATAAATAAAAAAAACACCAAACTTCCAGGAAAAAAAATGTCATAATTGTCCCTTCAGAGGTCATGTGTGTTTTTTTTTTAATCAAGATGGCATGTAAAGCTTCTGCATAACAGCAATGATCATGCCAGTCCAAATGTATGTGTGCTGGATCAAGACATTGACCACTTTGGAAGTGGTGCCTAAACATACACATGTATGTTTGTTTGTAAGTTGTGATGTGAATAAAAACTATTGTTTTCCTTTGATTTATGTTTTCCTAATAAAATGCTGTTTGTTAAATGTGTTCAGACTGTTCAGGGTGAACCCTGCCTTTGCCCAACAGGAGCTGGGTATGCTCAGTTAACAGAGTTCAGAGGGCGGGCCGTGTAGCAGAGCTATAGTCCTCTGAATTCCTCTGATTGGAGTTTTGGTTTTCGCCTTGTCTCCCCATGTGTTCAAGTGTTCTTGGGCAAGACACTGAACCCCACATTGCTCCTGGTGGTTACAGGCTGGCACCAGTGTTTGGCAGCAGAACTGCCATCAGTGTGAGTGTATGGGACTGTGACTGTAATGCGCTTTTGGCCTTAAAGCAAGGTAGAAAAGTGCTTAATAAGTATATGCCATTTAACATTTGCTTTTGTATTTTGGCATTGTTTTGTCCAGGTGTAAATGCTTCATGCCGACTCTCTCTTAGTTTTCATAGCGTCCTGGTGTAAGGAGATGTGAGGACTCTGCGCTTGGATTTTTGTGATGTTTCTTCAGTTCTTACCATGCTTTGTTTCTTTGTCAGTCTCGCTCTTCATCATCAGGTGATCTGCTTTGTCCCCTTTTTTATTTCTCCGTGAGTTTTGGTCCTGTTTCTGGTTGTTTATTAAATGTTTACGTTTCGGCCACTAGACATGGTCTTCTGCCTTCTGGGTCCTACCCCCCAGGTTCCTGACATTAAAAGTGTGAAGATGTGTATACTTCCAAAATAAATGCCTGTTGCAGAATCTGACCTGTGTTGTCATGGAAAAATCTACAAACTTTTTGACTGAACTTGACAAAACAAGGTTTTAAACAGAACTGTGGTGGACGATGAATGAACTCTGAAGGATTAACTGCAGTTCTTTCCCTCTGAGTTGTGTTTTCTGTTCCTTGTAGATTAATCACAGGTTGCTGACCTAGTCATCTCTTTGATGATGAGTGGTCTAAAGTAAAGTACCACATTGACGCTGCTGTTGGAATCTCTAAAGACCGATAAACTAAGCAGATTTTATGTCAAAATACTAAAAACGATTCTTCTTGTTTGATTTTTATTTTGAAGATTTTAAAACATAAAAGTAGAAGCCACATGTAGATGCATATAAAAATCAGCCGGCAGCTGCACCTTCAGCTGATCTCTCTGTGGGACCATGGAAGGATCAATCAGTTTACAAGCTCACTCTCCGTCCTGAGCCTTTCCTGACATGCTCACCACAGAGCTGCATTGCTTTTCCTTCTATCTTTTAGCACTGCACAGTTTCTTCATCTCAACCTACTGTGTGAACTTCTAATGCGATTACCGGCCACATAGGATGACATGAGTTTAGGCTCCGGCGTGCAGTTTCCTCAAACGAACATAAGAGGTTTGGATGGATGGTAAGCAAGTTCCGCTTCACAGCCCTCTTGGCAATCAACCCGGCAGCCTCCTCTCTGGTGAAGCTCTCACTTCCGAAGGGTCCCTGTTCTAATATTAAAGCGCAGTGACAGTAATGAGTGCTGTGGATGTGTGGTCCAGGGCTGTGGCATTAAATGGGAACACTTACAGTACCAGTAAACTCCAGCCAATCTCAGCAATATTTAGCTGGACATTGAGCTGCAGTGCCTGAGCCTCCAGTCATGTCAGCTCAACACCACAGCGCACGGGTGGGGGCTGGGCGGGGGGTTACTGCAGTTAGATGCGCCATTAGATGCTGGCACTTGAAGGGGTCACATCCTTGGATTGACGAGGAAACATTAGCTAGATCCTAAAGTTTCTCCAACTTCCTGTGTCTGTGTGTGATACCTGCAGTTTAATAACCAGCATGTCATTAATCTCAGCTGCAACAACAACGTGAAGCTCTGTTTCATTTGTTTCTGCCATCAGAAAGAAGCCTGCTGTGTCTGGAGATAACTTTAACACTTTGAAGGGGTTTGGAAAAGCTCACAAACATCCTGTGTGAGCATAAAATGACATGATTCCCGATGTCCTGAAAGTGTGACTCAGAACTTTCACCATGTGTTTTGTGTGAGAAATATTCAGACTCTGCTTGGAGTTGTAACACTTTGTGTTCTCCTTGTCAGCTCTGCCTGACAGGCATTTCCAGGACATTCTATGGTTCAGTCCATACTCCATGTGCCATCCACTCCTTTTCCAAAAACAACGTTACATGAAGAGGAACTGGTGGCTTGGGTGAATGCCAGACTCATCCAAACTCTTCATCAATAAAGACCAAAGAGATTGTAGGGGGTTGTGTGGGGGACAAAAGGGAGGATGAGGTAGATCAGCTGTGAAAGAGTATGGGATGATGTTGTCTGCCTGGCCCTGATGAGAATGAGCTTGATGGAGTCACGGACAGTGACCCCAGAGGAAGTTCAGAGAAAACGATGCCTGGGGCGATGGCAGCGCTTCGTTAAACTGGGGGTCATTCATTAAGGTTGTGGTCTTTCAGCTGAAATGTCTTTGAGGAAAAGGGGCTTCAAAGCCATTATGATCAGACATGGTCATCCATAATAGTCAGGGTCAGAAGTTAAAGGATCTCTGTGTTAAGATAGTGCTTGCTTCACTCTAAAATAGCTTCAACTAGCTTCATTTGTCTTTGGTAATGTGTTGTATTGCTTGATCCTGTTTGAGTTCTACAGTCAACTTTTGGAAAAATATGTTTTAAAAAATGTATTATGCAGTTGACATTTGTCTGTATTTCCTGTTATTCCTTGTCCTTGTCTTGTCCTTGTTTTTGCTGATTACCATGATTATCAGCTGTGTTCTGCCAACAAAAAACTTCAAATGTGGAGGTGTGTTAAATAGAAGCAGGCCGATGTTTGAGTATATTAGCATTGATTCTCTTCCCGCTTCCGAAAAAAGCTCATTTTATGGAGAGGATGATTTCTTTTTGCTCCAGTGTGTCAGCATTGGTGGTTTGTCAAATGCTTCGTGTTGGGGGGGCTCTGCTTTCATGACTCAAAGGAAGCCACTCCCAGAGATGGGGACTTTTTGAGCTTCTCTTTGACTGTTCCTCACTGGACAGGTTCCAAAGACCTTCCCAGCCTGTGCAGTTTTCACAGGAAGGTCTTTTTTTGTGTCTGGTTTCAGTTTAGTAACCTGACAGTCAACCTTGAATTCCCACCTGTCTGTCTCTAAAAAGCCACTTTGATGCACTTATGGAAGTGAGTCTTCTCCCTGTGCAGGGACTCAGAGAGGGCCACACTCATCCAAACATACACCTCAGACGCCCTTTACTCAGCAGCTGTGTCCCTTTGGGTTGAAGGGAGACCTCCCCAACATGGAAGCACACAGTTTGCTGCCAGCGTCCGTCTGCAGTTGCCGCTGGGATGTGTTTGTTTGCTGCTGTTGCCTTTGATTTGGTCTTCTGAGTGGCCCCTCCAGCCTTTATGACCCAGTGAGGCTTTGAAGGGGTGGAAGTTTGAGCACGCCATTGGTGGCGCCAGAAACTCCTCCTCAAGGCGTCCCTTATCATTTGTCATTTTCATCCCACGTTTTTTTGCTTTTTTTGCCCTGGGCGTCATCAGGACGGCCGCTGTGACTCTGCTCTTTAAAGATTTCTAACTAAAGTTCAAAATTCACGCTGGGGGCTGAGTTTCATTTACTGTCACACATTTTAATCAAATTCCTCCACAATCTCAGTTCGCTTACATGGAAATGATTTGCTCTGAAAAGCTTTGAATGCAGAAGAAATGAAAACCTAGGTGAGTTTGACTATTTACTTGGTGGGTTTTAGCTGTAAGTATTTCAAAGTGAAGCATTGTTCTTTTTGTTGTTTTTTGTTCCTTGCAAAGCCTCACATATGGTTTGAGCTGAAATGAGTTGGGAGGCGAGCAGCTGACGTACACTGCAGAGTGCACTGACAACTTAATCCATGATAGATTTGGGTGGGTTTTTTTTTTTTTTTTTGCATTGTCAGTGTTTAAGATGTTCATGTTGCGGGATAGGCTGGGGGGGGGGTTGTTAATGTCATTCTTTCTGAAAAATTGAATGGATTCAGGTGACGGCCGTTTTTGTGAATTGACCCTGAAGTCGCAGCTGAAAAAGAATCTCCATTCGAGCGTCATTGTTTTGAAAGCATTTAAAGTGTGTATGTGTGTGCGTGTGAATGTGCGCGTCTGGGTGGGTGGGTCCCCTTTCCTCAGAGGTAGACATGTAGCCCCTTCCTCACAATGTTTTTGTGTGCTGGCTTGTGTTTGTCAAGAGGCCCCCAGGGCAGAGGAACCTGCTACATTAGGCCTTGCCATGGCGACTCAGAGCCGCTCTGAGCCTTCAGCTGCTCTGGCAGCTTGCCTGGGGTGTACGTGGCAGCAGAGGGCACAGGTCTGTAAAAAGTCTCTTATTCCTCTGGGACACAAAACCCATCCAGAGGAAATATTTTTACATTCTTGTCTGCCACCCCGGTGAAAAGGCCTTTTTGTCAGCCAAAGATAGAAAACATGCAAAAACTCTAAATCACCTTCTGAAAGATGCAGATTAGATGGATGGCTTCAATCAGCTGACAGCTTTTCTGGACACAAGCTGGAAATTGACTTTCCCTGAACGTGTCCATGTCAGATTGGAAAACTGATAGAAGGTGAAGTCTACAGTTACCTATGCTCGTGATTTCAGAGCAACAATAAAAAGAGTGTATAGTTGGATGTCCCTCAGGGTTTAGGAGCTCAGTTCTCTCAGTTTGTGGTCAAGATGCTATAGGGATACTTTGTGTCATGACCATTGTCATATTTGTGTATATGTTTTTTATGTTGTTTTGTTTCGTATGCTGTGTGTTCTGTATTTCTGACTTGTTTCTAGAAAATACAACTTTGATGTTGATAATGATCACCTTTTTTGCCGGCAGATTTTGGTTATTCAGATGAAATTATTTGTATATGGGTTGAATCACAGACATGGGATCATGTGCTTATAGCTTTGATGTGTAAAGCAGCACAAGCATGTGTGTGCTGCTGTATATTTACACACAGGAACTGTAACTTGTGATTTCTACGGTGTCATGTATGAAGGGCATTGACTTATGCAGCCTGAAAGCTGAATTTCTTCCCATCTGATAGACAGAACGACTGGATTTGGGGAAATGATTCAAACTAATCCTGAGTGAATTCAGTCCTGCCTCCACCATAAAGGGCTTTGGATTTTATATATTGGTATAGCATTTTCTAGATTCATTTTCTAGTAATCGATTCTTTAAATGCAGCCCTGCTTTTTCTGACTCTATTCTGATCACCGGGATCTTTTTCTTTACTGTTTAATCCTCTAGTGAAGTTCTAGCTGGAGGAGTTTCATAACTTCATGGAGCTCATGTTGATATTTGACGCCCTTCGTACAAGTGTGAACCCAAGTTTCACTGCTTTGTCCTTCCATGGTTTTCAGGCTGTTGCACAGCTCAAGCTGTTGTTTTGTGATGCATGCTTGGTCTCCTTCTGTCCAGAACCACATGACCGACAAAAAAAAGACCTAACCATTACAGACAGAGGGGGTGGACACACCAGAAAGGTATGTTTGGCCCAGGACAAAAAAACTGATAGTGATGCATTAGAAAAGGGAGACTATGGTTATCAATCCAAACAAGTCACTGATTAAAAACAAACAATCAATGATCTTCACATTTATTGTGTGAATCTAAGAAATGGAAAACATGAGGAGCATATTCCCCTGATGAATGCTCCAGGGTTTTGACACTTGTTACCTTTTTCATGAAAACTAGGATGAGTTGTGAGACTTGTGAAAAATCATCAGCTCAGTGAAGGAACAGACCTACACACTGGTATAGTGGAATGCTGGTTTACACACCAGACACGAATGGAGTGACTCATGTTCTACACAGTGTGACAGTTCTTAATTTCATACTTGTATGGAGCCATATTGAGGCCCATATGATTTGAAACCCAAATAAAAAAAACTTGAAAAATTCGAGCTGAAATATTGGTATTGAGTAAAAAAATTAAAGTGTAAAAAAATTTCTACAATTTAAATATACCTATTTTCAGCTTAAAATGTCAAGTTTTAAAACTCAAATTTTCAGTTTCAAAACTTTTTTTTTTCACTTTCAGCTCTTTTTTTTCCCCCCCCGGTTTCAAATTTCAAAGTTACAATTTTAAAACTTTTGGCCCTTCTCTAGTGTGTGAGGGCAGGCTAACACAAATAACCGATCAAAATCGATGAGGGTGGTAACCTCAGTCCTGGTGCATTCACTGACTCTGGGAATCTGGATAATTACGGTCAGAAAATGTCTGTAATGTTTTTATTGTGGTGTTTTTTGTTATTCAAAACTGGCAAAACACACAAAGTCATCGCAGGGGAGGGAAGGTTGCACGCTCTTTCCTGTGGCTCTCTGTGGAGGGGCTCTGGTTGAATCCTCAGTGTGGATTTCGTTAACTTTAGGCAGTCAGTAACGCTGAACTGGGGCCTGAGGAGAATGTATGTTTTATTTATTTATTTATTTAATGTTTTTTTTAGGGAGGAGGAAGTCTCCAAAAGATGTGGAGGAACTCAAAGAAAAAGTTGCAAAGACTAGCTCTATGGTAGCTGCGCTGAGTAAAGAGGTCCAGTTTAATGCAGAAGAAGTCAAAAAATGTAAAGGAAAAAGAAACTGGAAATGTAATTTCACCTCCTTAAAAAAGAAAACGCTGAACTGAAACAGAGACTGAAGGAATAACAGAGGTACAAGATGCAATGGTGCTTAAAGTTTAAAGGTTTGCTAGAGAAGAAAGACGAGAACATCAAAGTAGACCATCCACCTTTTCGAGCGGATAGCTCCGGACATAGACCTGCGCCGACTTGAGGATGCGGTAGACGTTGTACAGAGTGAGGAAGAAGGAAGATAACCGAAGCAGAACCATGGTGGTGCTGTTCACCCGGAGGCTGGTGAAAGAGAAGATATGGCGCAGAAGAAAGGATTCCCCCGTGTGCAGAGACAGTGGTGTCCACTTCTCCACGATGATGCCGCTGGAGGAGAGGGAGGCGAGGAAGAAGCTGTGGCCGCAGGTGGAGCAGGCGCGATGGGAGGGAAAGCGCACATATTACCGAGGCCCTCACGCTTACATCGAGGGTAAAAAGATGGGTTAAAGACTGATGGCTTTGAAATGCTAAATGAGTGAAAAGGTTTTTTTAGGGACTGCCACTAGTTACAAGAGGAAGAAAAAAAAGTGTTTTTTGTCCCATCATTTTTCATTTTATATTCGTTCTAGTATGTTCAACTGTTCAATTTCACTTTCTTCGTTAAATGTGAAGGCTCTTAGAGACTTGTTAATAAGTCATGTGCACCTGTTGGAGTGTTGCCTTACATTTCCTCCTTCCAGGTCATCTATAACCTCTTCATCCTTAAGATTCTATTCCTTGATCAGTCATGTCTTAAATAGATTGTGGTTGATGTTTGTGGTGTCCTAACCATTGTTTGAAAAAGCTTACGTGGACTGCCCCGCCTATCCACTAGGGGGGGGCTTGTGTGTTAAAGAATGAGAAAGGAGCAGACTTTCTAGAGACTGCAAGGAACGTGTACAAATCTGAGGTTGTCGTTACTAAAATAAGTTAAAGAGCTAGTCCTGTCTGTCGTTTTTCTCTAGAGGAACATTCCTGTTATTTTTGATTTGGACACAACAATGTTATCAAAATTATCTGGAGTTTACTACTTTTTTACCGTTACTGTAACCAAGGCACTGAAATGTGTGGATCCAAATGCAACTGGTTTAATGATCGGGAGCAGGAGCAAGACATGGCAATAATCCAAAATCCAGACAAGGGTCAAAAACACAGGAGCAGGACGGAGAGCGAGTAAACAGGCAACGGTCAAACACAAAAGGCAAAAAGAGGTATGAAATACTTAGACAGTAACACTGGGAGTGAAAACAAGACTACGCACTGATTGATTGACTGAGCATGGTTTAAGTAGGAAGTGAGTGATGACTAAATGATGAAAAGCTGGATGGACCATGGACTGGATGCAGTGCATGGTAGGAGATGAAGTGAGGAAGGCAGTCAATATTCAGGAGAAGACTCCCTCTGGTGGCTGGAGGGAGAGGTAGCTGGTTGACTCTAGACAGCACGTCTACAGGGCGCCATTTGAATGCAATTCGGAAAGAGTCAAAGAATTAACTATGTGTAAGTTGACAATTGATGCATGCTCTCATTACTGTATGCAGTAAAATACATATTTCAATATTGTAATCACTTCAATAAGGACAGATCTTGAAAGTGGGACTGAAGGATTTAACTGTGAAGCATGAACAGTCAGAAGTCTTTGGCGGTTGGGCTCTTGCATTCCAATGATGATCTTGGACCAGGTGAAGAGATCCCAGAGCCCAGATACTGATGGTGGTAAAGATGGACTATACTGAACCGAATAGCCAGGAGGAGAACAGGCGGAAGAGGACCAGTGCAATGGCGTGCTAAGTCAAAAAGCCAGGAAGAGAATGGTGTGGAGGTGGGCCGGCGCAATGTCGAAGAGCGAGGAGTACAGCGGGATGGAGCACCAGTTCATCTTCATTGATGAGGTTGGGTTTAATCTTATCAATGAAGATTAAGAGTGGAATGAATTTCATTGGCCAGCATGCCATTGTTGAAGCCTGGTCAGTGTGGAGAGAGCATCACAATGTGTGCAATGCTTATCCACCATGGCATCATCCATCACCTTGGCCCCTACAACACTGCCCGTCTGATCACATTCCTAAACAACCTTCACAACATTCTCATTCCACTAGATCAGGTGGATGGCCCAGAGCAGCTCAGGTACATTGTCATTTGGG
Source organism: Adrianichthys oophorus (assembly GCA_036245035.1). Taxonomy (NCBI): domain Eukaryota; kingdom Metazoa; phylum Chordata; class Actinopteri; order Beloniformes; family Adrianichthyidae; genus Adrianichthys; species Adrianichthys oophorus. Next base: position 397,591 of record BSAI01000130.1, read on the forward strand.
ACAACGCAAGTTTCCACAGGGCTGTTCTGGTATGTAACTTGTTCACTGCCCACTACTGCGATATTTTCCCCGCTGCTTGGCCAGGGAAAGCATTGCTTGGGATGTGGATGATGCGCTGCGGCAGACCACAATAGAAGAGGGGATGCAGCATAGTTTTTATTTGTTTTTTTTACTGTAACTCTATACAGTAAATTCTTCTGTCTTTTTGTATGTAGTGCATGTGCACCTTGGCTGCATGGTGGCACAGTGTGCATGCGTGGGTTTTCTCCTGGGACTTCAGCATCCTCCCACCGTCCAAAAACATGCTTCATAGGTTAATTGGTCACTCTAAATTGTCCCTAGGTGTGGATGCGATTGTGCATGTGTGTGTGATTGTGGCCCCTGCAACAGACTGGCGACCTGTCCAGGGGTGTCCCCTGCCTTTGCCCGTGAGTAGTCGGGCATCCCCATGATCCCAAAAGGGACAAAACGGGTACAGATAATGAATGAATGTATGTGCACTGTTGTGGTGGGAATGGGGTGCTGGGTGTTCATTGTTTTTGCGGGAAAGATAAAATAAACTTCTACCATGTGTTTGTGTGTTCAGAGTATGAAAAGAATATTGTCAAATATATTGTAATACTGTCAAACACACTTATATATGTACTGTCTCAAGGCTCTAGACTAAATTTTTGCACTGGTTGCACCGGTGCGCCTAACTTTTTTTCTTAGGTGCACCAGCACTAAAGTTTGCTGCACTCACCTTCTCAACCACATTGCATTTAACTCGGCAGTTTTACATGGTCACTTTCCTTTTTAATTGCTGTCAAGATTGGCATTAAGGACTTGAAAATTATTAACTTACAAACCGGTAAACATAAAGCCCTTTATTTGAAACACAATTTTACAATAATGATAAATTACAAAAAAAAGTTGCTGTTTAAAGACACAGTCCAATGAAAATGGTAGTATTTTTGGATTGGTATTTTTTAACATGTTCTTGTACTATTTTTGTCATGATGGAAGAATTATATGAAAGAATTTAAGACGAAAACAGCATTTTTTTTTTTTTTTTTATTTAAATCGGAGCAAATAAAAGCATGCCATTTAAAAAAGCTCACATTTCTGACAGCAAGTGAAATGGTTGAACTGAAGCCTCCTTGCTTTGCCTCATTCTGATGCATGCACTGGCAGACAAATCAAAGACCAAAAAAAAAAAAAACTACGGGCGAATCGAGGTGTGACGTCACCTATGGAAAATGCTGGATCTCTGGTTCTTGCGAAATGAATCCAAATCCGTCACCATTCTTTTCTGATACGTGCACTAAGTGCACACGTCATTTTGAAACCAGACGACAACGATTGGTCCAAGTCAGTCTGTGTCACTTTAATAGGGGAACTACCCTCGCCAATCATGAGTGAGTTCGTTCAAAATCCACACCCCTTTCACTAAAAGGATCTTGGGAGAATCTGTCAATCAAACATTTGAGGAGGGGCCAGTGGCAGCACTTTCTTTTACTGAGGCTTCCGATTAGCCAGTTTATAACTTGTGATAAAGAAAAATATATTTTAAAAAATTAGGATTAGAAAGAAGATGTTAAGAAGTAGGTATCAGGGCAAGAATGATTTTCCTGACAAATCAAATGACTGAGTAAAAACTGTCTATTTAAAAAAAAAAAGTCTGTGGGATTTTGACTTCTTGGAACCAGCAGGTACTTCCTGTTTGGGAACATAAGAGGGGAGGGGTTAAGATGTCCATTGGTTTTACGATCTATGAAACAAATAGATCTGTGAACGGTCATTATTGGAGCTGAATTGCTACAATATTGCTGCCATTTTTGTTGCACCGCCAATTTAGGTAGGGGTTGTGAGGGGCTGTAAGCTAGCAGGAGAAAATGTAAACAGAGATTTGATTGGATATCAGTGGAGGGGTGCTTCCACACCAGCAGACTTTTTTGTCATAACATAAATCTCCAACTGTTCAAACAATCCCAGCAAAGCAGCAGAAAAAAGTGGCTTTTCTTTCTGGTTCTGCATCAATATACAACACATTAGAGTGCTGCGGCACAAAGCCGCTTTTCCACATGGCAGAATCTGCTGACAAACGTTGATGACGTAAACACTTCACAACAGGCGGCTAAAGCCCTGGTTAAAGAGTTTTAACAGAGTTTTGTCAACCTTTTCCAACTACTGCCAGCACTGTGCATGTGCACAGGGAGCATGCGCACGGACACAAACTGAACGACTCAGATTTACATTCTCATTAACAAAAACAATCACTTTTATTTGAGTAATGTTACACCTGTGCACACACACAGACAGGACTCTCAAAGATGCTGAAATTATGTGGGGGTTTTTTTCCTCAGAAAGGCTGGCCGCATCAGTGCGACCATGGATTTTTTTCTGGCCCACCACTAAAAAATCCATTCGCAAGACACAGAGTGCGACCAAATTGGTCGCACTCTAGAGCCCTGTGTCTTTAGTACGTGTTATATTGAACCAAGTTAAGACCTTCTCCATTTATTTTGATGAATGGAGAAGAAGTGTTTTCATCATAGTGTTTTACATTGAACATATCAGTGTTCAGCTGGTTCTTATAAATATCTATTCATATGATGGTTTGTGTGTGTCATTTGAACACACAATCCCTGTTTGAGAGGAAATAACATTGTTTTAAATATAAAGTTTCATTTTGCAGGAGAATTGAAGGGTTTTGCCCCATATGTGTGTGTTTTTTTGGATTTGTGTGTAGAGTTCTGAGAATATGAGGCATGCTTTCAGAAACTGTGTGTAAACAAACTGTAACCCAATTGTAGAATTTTTTTTCTGCTTCACATTGGGAGGTTTATGACAGACAACCGTACACTTACGATATCCTGTTGCAGGCCTCAGACATTGCCTTTGGTGACATTTCAATTGTGTCTTGTCAAGACCGGATCAGGCACACAGGATCATTTTTTTCTTGTTGTCTGGCTGAGGTGAACATTGCCTGTGGAGAATTAAGTCCTTGGGTCTGACTCGCACAGAGATAAGATTACAATAAATACAATAAATGTGAACCTGGGTTTACAGTAAGAATAAAAAAGAAATCCTAAACACTATTTTATTCTAATTCTTTTGGGGAGTGGGGTTGTTATGATTCTTTATAAACCATTTTGTTTACAGTGTGATGTGTTTTATAGCGTAATGTGTTTTGTTTGCTGTTTGTGTGTAAGTTTTGACAACAGAATCTTCAGTGTGACCTCAGAGTGAACCTTTGACTCAAGAGACAAGCATTTTGTATATTTAGCCTATCTTTTGAAAATTGTGTTTGTGGAAATGGTCTAATGTTTCAGAAAATGTGTTTTTAGCCATTGAGAAAAACAATAATACTTCAGGTGATTATGAAATAAGCTTCCCTCCTGCTTTTTCTAGTGGGCGGAGGAATGAGTTAACTGATGAGACCTGAAACATGTCTAAACAATGGGGAACTGTTCAGAGCATAGAGCAGTAAAAAGAAAAGAAGAGGAAAAGGTGAGAAAGATGGAGGTAAAGTAGAAGCAGCAGATTAGCCGCTCAGCACAGTTTAGGTTGATAATAGATCAGTTTGCCTTATCATGGAATGCTAATCAGTAAATAAACAGCTTACTGATTTGAGTCAGTTTTTGTCTGCAGTGGTGTCATGCCTTTATTGTGTGTTGTGTTTACATCAGGAAAGCTAACATTTCCAGAGTTTCACTCTGCTGTGATAAACCTAAAACACTTTTAGCACTTCTACTGACATATAAATCCACCAAACACAACACAAGACAAATGAAGAAACTCATTTATTTCTCAACATGCCCAAAATGTTGACATGGAGATTCATAGTACTGTAACATGTCACTGTCCATACTGGACTGTAAGTTCACTGTTACCAGAAATAAAAATAAAAGACAAAACACTAGACAGTGTCTCTTTGCCTGCTGGATCTGGCCAGAGAATTTCATCAACATCGTAGGTAATGTTGTCATTAGCAAGACACCCTGGAAAGAAACGTCTTGAATGACGAATCCATCCTTGTATTGCTGATGCCTCCATCTGGTCACAGGCCTCCACCATGGCTTGGATGAGAGGTACCTCACCCTGGAGACTGAGATCATGTACCTTCCACCGCCACGCCGAGAAAAACTCTTCTATAGGGTTAAGGAATGGAGAGTATGGTGGAAGATATAAGACAGTGAAATGTGGATGTTGCTGAAACCAGTTCTGAACCAGAGCAGAGTGGTGGAAAGACACAGAGAACAATGTATTGCACATGATTGATTTGATTTGCTGCTGTTATGTTGTGCAATTGGTCCAAGAATGTAAGTATGAGTGCTGTGTTATAGAGCCCATATGGGCATGGCGGTGGAGGACCCCATTCTGCGTAATGGCTGCACAGAGTGTTATATTTCCCCCCACGTTCCCCTGTGGTCAATGTCGTTCCTTCCCCTCCTTCGTGTTCTCGTCAGCTTGAACCCAGCCTCATCAACGTAAATGAACTCATACAGGATCTCCTCTCCGTCCATTCGTAAAACTACCTGAAGAACAGTGTCAGGCAAAATTGTGTAGTTCAGTGTAGATGTAGTAAACATATTACAGTACAGTAAAAGATTATGAGACACTATGCAAGACCACACTGCTAAAGGGAATACATACCTCTGCATAATCATGCCGCAGTCGTTTCACCCTTTTGGAATTTGAAAGGCTCTCAATAAATGTGCTTCATTTGAATATGTTTTTTTTTAAGGGTACGTGCCAGTGTTGATATTGAGGCCTGATGGATATCATTGAAACTGTCATGGTTATTGACAATCTTATCTTGGAGCCGTTTGAATGTTATAGCATTGTTGGCCAAAGCCATGTTTACCATCTCCCTCTTTTGTGACTCTCAATCCTATGTTGAAAGGAAACAGTCAACAATAGTGCAGTAATTTTACCGGATAAGGGTACAGAAGTACTGATAGTGCATAGAATGCAGTACTGTAAGCAGTTACTGAAACTGCGCAGATGTTTGTGAAATGGTGATAGTTTTACAATACCGATTTTCCAGTCAAAATGTTCTTATCACTTATCACACTTGCCACTGCGTATTGGCTTAGATTTGGCGGTACTCGCAGTCCAGCCTCCTTCTGTCTCAGGCTGTGGTTGACAACGTGATCAACCAGTTTTGCACAGATCCCATTTGTCTGATTCAGTCCTCTTGAGCACCTTCTTCTCTTCGTCTTCCTCTTCCCCTTCTTCTACGTCCAGAATGACCTCCATCTCTTCCTCTGTTGATTCCTCTCCTTCCTGCCATCCTCCTCGTTGTCTTCCTCGTCGTCTTCCTCTTCCTCTTCGATTATCCATTGTACTTGAAGACTGATCAACTCACCTGCTGGTTTTTATAGTGCTGATTGATCACACTTGATTGGTGTGTCTATAATTAAGCAAACAAGTGTTTACACACCTGATGACTGTGTTGAACCAACTGGTTGGACGATGTGGTAATTTGACAATCAGTGCTTTAGTGTTGCATGGACGTGACTTCATGATAGATTTTTGTGTGTAATGTATGGTAAATGTCTTTAGTGTTTTTGCAAATAACTGTGTGTAGAGTTTTGCAACAAGTATGGGGATGACAGTGTGCTTATACCTGTGCAAATATGGGGCTGATGTTTTGTTTCTTGAGTGTAAGGTTTTGCTAATAGTGTACTACTTTTAATTTTAGTGTGTAAGCAATCCAAAAAAGCTGCACAGGACAATGATTAAAAACTATGTATTTTGACTTTTTGGTTATCTCATTTTAAATTGGGGGAGAAGAGGGGGTTTGCAAATAAAATGTTGTGCGGGTGTGTCATATTGGGTCGGGCCAGTTCTGAACCAAAAAATGTAATTATTTGCAAAGGTTAGTTCATTCAGGTTTTTTTTTCCATGCCAAACCTAGAAACAGACAAATTCATCAAGTTTGACTTCAAAGTCTTTTTGGCAATCACATCAACTCCATAGAAAAATACATAAGAAGGTAAAAAACCCAAGTAGCTGAAGTTTTTGTCATTGACCCTCTTTTTCATTTACCTTCACCTCAACATGTTTGGGTACTTGAAGAGGACGAACAGTATTTAAGAAATGTGGTGTCAAAAGGGACAGCCATCACCCTTCAAGAAGAAAAAAGAGACTAACCTTCAAATCAGATCTCCTTAAAATCAATCAGAAGGATTTGCAATTTTTAACTCTTTATCAAACTGGAACTTGGAGTGCCTATGACTTCCTTTTTGTGGCTCAGCAATAATTGAATGTGTGTTCATAATTGCTATGAAGCGGTCAGGTGTCAGAGGCTGCGTCTCACTGGGGTCACCATGAAACCAGACATCACCTTCCTTTCTGGAGCCTTTCTCTTTGTGGTTTGGAAAGGTGTGTAGGGCTGGAGGGCTTGTTGCATATTGGTGCGTGCTGGTATTTTTGAGGACTCAACTCGACTCCGTTGAAGTTGTCATTAGCTGGACATATTTCTGAGACAAAGTGAAATGGAAGCCCATCGTTCAGGTCAAAAGCTGCACCTGCTCCCACCACCATTTTCCCTTGAGCCAATGAGCTCAGCCCTCTTCCACCTCTGCACACTTTCCATGCAGGCATCAGAAAGTGGTGTCACTGCGCGAACAGTGCTCCTCAGACAGTCCCGTATCACCCCCACCCCTCAGAGCCCATCTAAAATGCAGAATATCTGAAGCATTTCTGTCTGATGGTTTTAAAAATGAGCTATAACTCTGAGGGCAGTTTTGTGAATGAGACATGCAGGAGCCCCGGAGAGGCGTGATACTTTGTGTTCTTCTTCACACGTGAACAAACAGACCCTGCAGAGGAGGCTGGTCTGAATTCTGTTTCTCTTTGTCTCCCTCCTTCCCCTTCATCCCTTCTTCTTTGTGGTGAGAGCGGCAGAAGCTGTGCAGAGAAGAGTCCACGCTGGCCAATAAAGCAATTGAAGCATTACTCCCCCATCCCTCTCTCCCTCTGTTCAGGCCTTGCTGTGTTTTTGGCAGTTACTACTGACCATCATGGACGTCAACGCCAATTTTTGTGAAAACTGGCACATATGGCAGCTGAAGTGCCATATGCCATACAGAATATTTTCTGGCCATTTCCCCCATTTGTGCAATCGCTGGGTCTGGTATAAAAGTGTCTCTTTATTAGTTTATTCATTCCCATTTTTAAGAGAAACCTTGTCAGCTATTGGGTGTTCAGTCTCCCTTTTCCTCATTTATTCTACATTTCTCTCCATCTGCTCTGCTAGATGTGTGGCGACAGGAACGGCGAGTTCGTTTGAGGTGCTGTTTGGGGATTAAAGCCTTCGCCTGATTCAGAGCTAAATAGGCGATTATTGCTGGTGCTGAAGCTCATCTTCATGCTTTGATTTATCTTTTATTCTGTTGTTTAATTGGTTTATTGCTGTCCTTGTGGCTTGTGATGTCTTGTCTGTTTTGTTCAGCATGAAGTCACTTAATTTGCTGCTGCGCTAATTAAAGAACGGATCTGTCGTCATTTTTTTCCTTATGAATGATTTTGAATCTACATCCAATAATAAAAAAAACACTTTTATTTTTTCAGTCAGGACACCAGAAATTACAGACTGGATTTTTTTTATGTAGATGATTTCATCGAAATCCTGTTGAGGAAATTGTGTTTCTTTATATGAATTGTCTGTCAATTTTCCACTGTTCCTCGATGCATTGGGTTCTTGTTTTTAAGTTTTATGGATGCTATGATGATTGACAGATAAAACCTGAATGTGGATCCAGGATCTGTAGCTCCTCTTTTCAGCCTCCCCTCTTCCTGTATTTGTCCTGCAAACTGAACTGATAAGTTCTTTGAACTTTTATGGAACACACATTTATGGTTTCTACTGCACAAACCTAAGATGCCCTTCACTGCCGCTAAAGATGCTATCAAATACAAAACTAAGAGCTTTGCTGACAGCTGAGAGCAAGTGGTCACCTTGACATGTATTTATGTGTTGTGAATTTTAAATCAAAAGGATCAGCCCACAGGCTCTTCCTCCTCTGTCTCACATAAACAGCTTCCACATTCCTCTTCCTGTGTCCTCATCCTCCTCACAAACAACGGCCCACACATCCTCCTCAGAACTTCTCTCTCTCTTCCCTCTCCTCTTCTGCCCCCCCTCGGAAAGAGACTGGAAGGTCTGCATCCTCTCCCACGCTCACAGCCTTCACAGTGTTCGTTCAGCTGAGTTGCACACTGATCCTCCTCTAAACATCTGGGCTGTGATAATGAAACTCAGATGATGGGGCTGAACCCCATGCACACGGCATCTTCTGCAGATCCAGGGTTCAACTCATGTCTCCGATGTCTCTGAACTGTACATTGACTCACACATGAAGCCTCACTGTTTTTGATCACAACTTTCTTGGTTGAGAAGAACAAGCTTTATCATGTCAGGTATTGCATATATTTAAAATGTATTTTTCTGTTGGAAATGAACTCCTCAGGGCTGGAGCTCACACACAAGACAAGGAAACTCAAGTGCTCTAAAATTCTTTCTGAAGATAGTCTTTCTGACGAGACAGTCTCTTTAACATCAGTCTAAGAAGCTAATCTGAATGGAAAGGAATCAAACATGTTTGATAAGATTCATACTTTTTGCATCGATGTTGTTTTCCCAAAAAGCCACTTTTGCATAAATGCTCCACGTTCCACTGCGGTGCAGAATTCTTGTTAAAATATAAACACAAAGTCTAAAGAAGCTGTGATTGATATTTAGAATTCCACCATCTCTGCGTGTGTGTGTGTGAGAAAGAGAGAGTGGACAGTGATTTATGAAGCCGTTTTGTTGCAAACAGAAAGTGTCGGCGTGTTGCCCCCTGTGGGAGAAGAACCGTGTTTTTCTCGGATGTGTTTACCGTCAAAGATCAATGCTGCTGCCTCTCCAGTTGCTTTATTTCACTCCTCCAGCGCACAAGGTGTGCCTAATATTTGATGAGACGTCAGGACTGCCAGCTTCTATCTCCTGAAATCCATGAAAACATGAAAGAACAATGAAAAAGTGCAGAAAGCTTTTGTTGTTGTTTCTTTGCATAAAGAGGGAAAGTCATGAGGAAATGAGGATGGAGGCGCAGATGAAAGGTAAAGTTTGGATCTGAGGCAGTTTTGCAGAAGAGAAGCGTGTAAAAAGAGATATTCAGCTGTCAAATCCTGATTTTGTAATTGACTGCAGGAAAGCAATCACCAGCGCTGAGTGAGAGCAACACAGTGAGGTTGAATTAAACATAGAACAGCCTTCCTCATCCAGTATTTAATCCTCAGGCCGTTTGACTTGATAGGAGCTCCAGCTGGACAGCTCATTTAGAGAAACATCAGCGCTGCTCATAATGTGAGTGTTGCATTAATGGTTTGGGCTGAACCTCCTTTTTCCTCCTTGTTCTGGGTGGTTTCATGTTCCCTAGAAGCAGCTAAAGAAGTTTCCCACTGAAGCTCAGGAAATCATCTTTTTTCAGTGATGGATGAACTGCGACAGGTTCACCAGCTATTTCTGTTCGCTCTGTCAATCTTAACTCACCTCCTCCTTGTGTCTCTGCAAAAACTAAGAAGCAAACAACAATTACCGCTTTTTTTAAACAAGATTTCTTTCTGTCTTGTAAAAAAAAAAATTCTTATCAATAAAAGTTTTATGACTGAGAGTAACCTTAGTTGTAGAGATAATGTGGTAGGTTTTCTGGGTAAAAGGTTTTTTGCTAATAGTGAGTAAGACCTCAGCGTCTGTGACTTTCTGACCTGACACTGAGCAGAAAGAAGCTCCAAATGTACTCAGCTGATTTGACTGCTGCATCACTCAGCTGCATGTTTTCTTCTGTTCCCTTTTGCTTTGGTCAAGGGTGTGACCTTTGTGCCAAATCAAAGAGCTGCAACATATGTCCACCTTTGTGGGCAGGTCCAAAACCAACGTGAGAGACCCTCACATGGACAGGTTTAACCTCTCAAAGAAGTTCTGGTTGAAAACAGCAGTTTGATGTCCAGGTGAGGTTCTGAGACAGTTTAAACTGCAGAGACTGTTTTGATGCCTCTGCTATACAGCAGCAGGAACCATGGCAGCTGTGGTTGTTGGTGCGAGGGATGTGCTTGCATGACTTTCACATATTTGTGCTAATCTTTTCCAAATGGGAGTTGAGCACATCAGTCATTCATGAGTCATTCATTCAGAACTCTTCTCAGTAGTTGTAAAACGTTTTATCTTCCAGCTCCTGCTTTCATGTAAACTATGAACTCTGATTTGACAAACCTACATGTACAGCTTGCATTGGCCTCTTTCTTCTGAAAACACAACCCCCCTCCCTTGAAGAAGAAGACCAATGGTCTTCATCAGCAACCTCCACTGGCCTTCTTTAAGACCCATATTACATGATTCAAATCTGGACTCAGGCTAAAAAAGACTTCAGTTAGTCAAGTTAGACATGATACTTTCCTCCTTTTTATTGAGAAGTTTTGATACAAAAAGCATGTGAAAAGAAAAGTGTGTAAGCAAACACCTATTTACTCTGCATTCCAGGACTGAAGAAACAAACAAACAAACAATCATTGGACTTGTTCTGCACGGAGTCCAGTGTTCTAGAAAACCATATTCAGGAATTGGGATTTTGAATGTGGCAGGCTGGGTCACAGAGGCTTTTTTTCTCCAAGAAAGACCATAGCTGATATTTTCAATACTGCAGAAATGTGTTTCATTCACAAAAACCTGGACTGGAAAAAGGTCTGTTCGCCTTCCGAGTACTAGACATGAGTCTGTCTGTTTGTATTTCTGCGTATGTTCCCAGCATCCCACATCCTCAGTTGGAGACATTGACTCTGATTGTGTCCAGAAATAATTGACTTTTAAAGACAAAAGACGTAAACTCTGTCTTGTTTTCTCATCCAGGAGTGAACCTGAAATCCTGAAATGACAGCATGAAGATAGGCTAAGAGGTCAGATCTGTCTTTGCCTCTCAGAAACATCCATTTCAGAGCATGTTCTACCATCAGATGCGCTCACGGGTGTTCACAGCTCTCAGAGAACATAGACTCGTGATTTTAACATTTACCAAGGCAAGATATAAAGTAACACCTATGGACATTATGTACTTTACTGGATATTGTTTTTTAAAAGGAAAAAATTTGAAAGTTTCAATGTAATTTCATCACATGATCGTTTGCACGTTTTTTGTTCTTTGGATAACCATCCAGAGTAAAGAAACCTGCAGCTCCACACAGCTCATGTTTTCCTCCATTAGGTTAGTTGTGAGTCTTACGGATGGCAGAATGTTTCCTCTCCATTTTTCTTTAATATGCTACAATCTCAGACCATCTTTATCAAAAAGGATTCAGGGTTATCATGAATTAGTTATTTTTAAAAAGGACATTTTAAATTCAAAGCAGATGAGGAGGAGATGATTGTCAGCAGACCTGTCAGCATCACTTCTGTCTCACTGTGCAGTCCAACTGTTTCCTCCGAGGCTGAAACGGGTTTTTGTGATGAAGCTGACAGTTGCTGTTTGTGTGAAGCTTTAATAGGAAAAGTGTGGCTCTCTGCAACTCTTTCAGTTCTTCTCTAAGCTTCTCCATTTTACAAAGTGAAACATTTGTTTTTTGTTTTTATTTAAGCAAAAAAATGTGGTGAGAAAAAGACCCAATTGGAGTTTTGTTGTGCAGCAGAAGAATTATTTTTTCCTTCTTCAATTGAACCAAACATTTTCAGGAGGAAAGCTGCAGCATGAATCTGCATTAATCTCTTCAAAAATGAAAGGAATCCTTCTTTTTGATAGTGTCCCTGATGCATCTAAGTTGAAACAGTGACAAAAATGAATTTTCAAAACAGCAGTAATTCAATGAAAGTTTGACTTCAATCCAAACTAAAAGCAATTTCTGCTGCACAGATGCAATAAAGGCTATCGGTCAAGTACTCACCTGCAGCTTCATCCAGTCGTTATCACTTGTTAGGGGTCACAGGTAGGGTCCACCCTAACAAAGTCGTCTGTCTGCATCAAAATACCGGCCTCGAGTGTCAGCAAATGATACTCTGGCGCCCCCTTTGTAACCATGAGCGCACTGCAAGCAGGAGAGCGCACCGAGCCTGGCCGGCCGCGCGGCCTATGTGACCGCACGCAGAGCCTCCTCTGCTGCGAGGAGGAGAGCCCCCCCCCCCCCCCCCCCCCCCCCCCCCCCACACACACACACAAATAAACACACAAACAAACACATTAAGAAATAACCAAAAAAAAAAGACAAAAAACACCTGTAAACTAAATCACAGGGAGCGGGGGTTTTAACCAAACATTTTCTTTAATATTTTCCAATTGTTTTTCAAATAGAATTTTATTCAAAATGTATTAAAATATAAAAAAAAGTATAAAGGTTAATAAATAGTATGAAAATTGTTGTTGTGTTGTTATTGTGATGAATATATATGGAACTTAAGATGCTCCTTCATTCCCAGCATCCCGCTGGCTAAATGTCACTTTTTTTTTTTTTTACAATACAACCACCAACTTTTGTGACGTGAATTACAATAATAAAAGGAGGTGGTGTTCGGGGGGAGGGGGGCTCTTTATCCCCTCGTGTCCATAAATCGCATCTAATGACAGTCGGGCTGGGAAGAGTTAAAGGGAGGAGACGGAAAGTGACACGCCTCATTGGGTAGATTATGTGCCGCAAACAAAAAGTGTGTGTCTGCCTGCCAGTCAGCCAGAGCCGCGGCCCCATCTGTGCGCCTGCGTCTGCTTCTCTGTCTACCTTCATCCGTCCTCCGTCCACCCCGCCAGCGTCGGCGAGCCTCTGCCGCAGCCCTGTCACTTTCACCGCGCCGGGGGGGGATATGAACTGACTGAGGGCCCACCCGGGAGCGCCCCACCTCCTCCGCCGAGTCCCCAGCCTGATCCCGGAGCCTTATTGTCGTTGCTTCTTCTTCCCGGGACTGTTCACGGTTCTGCGCCGCAGCTGCGTCATCCGGCCGTCTGTGGATTATAGCTCACCCTGGTCAAAGGTAGGTGAGGACCAAACGCCTGTTTGGATAGTTTTGGAGGATTTCTGGGTTAAGTTTCGTGCGTCCTGCGAGCGCGGACGGCGGCGCAGAGGGGAGAAGAGGCGCAGATGTTGCTGTGGATCCGCAGCGCTGATTTAGGGCGCCTGGCACCGCTTTAGCATATGGGTGGAACATCCCCCACCCGGCCCGGCTTTCAAAGAGCAGTTTACGGACATGCACACGTAATCTTCTTCATAACATGGTCCACGTCTGCGCAGCCAGGTCCTGGTCGGTACCGTCCTCACACGAGCTCCGGTCTCGGCTGCTGAAGAAGCTCGTTCAGGTTTGCAGCGGCAAAATTAAAAAAAACACCAAAAACAAAGGTTCGGCTTCACTAAAACATTTAGAAAAATGGGATGAATGTTTCAGTTTAATGAGAGTCCGCGGTATCAATATTATTTCATAAAAATATAAACAGGTCGGACTCAGCAGCCAGAACGTCGCTTCTTCTGCTCTCTCGGCTGTCTCTTTTGTGGCAACAAGTATATTTGCAGAAGTATTTTCATTATTATATGTATGATTTATCAGAATGATCCCATTCATGCTGAATGCACTCTTGATTCACTGGTTTCAGTTCTCGTGGTTCTGTCGCCACACTTCACAGAAGTGGTTGCGTAAAGACGAGCGGCGGCTCAGGCCCGGAACCTGCTGACTGTTAGGAACTGAAGGCGCGACGACTGGAGGCAGCGAGGTCCTTCATTTTATTATTATTATTATGACGCTGTTATCATCATTGTTATTATTGTTATTATATATCAGTCAGTCTTTCTTGATCCTGGAGGAACGGGGTTTTCGCGCGCACTTTGAGCCGCGTGATCGCTCACTCAGCGGTGATAATAAGCCGCTCATGCTGCTTTAATTACAGTCTCAGAGGAAAAGAGGAGATTATGGTAATGAGGAGCACGCGCTGCCGCGTGCATGCGTGCGTTCCTAAATGGCCGCAGAAACCCGCCGGACTCTGCGGCTAAATGGGACTCTTAAGCTTTAACGTGCAAAGGCGCGCGCTCTTAGAAGAATCCATGCTCATCCTGCAAATTGTTGTTAGAAGTGGAAGTCTTTGAGGAGCTTTGGTTTAAGAAGATCTTTCAGGCCCACAGCTACGACGATCATATGAAGAGGTTTTTAAATTCACCATTTCATTGTTTTAAATAGGTTTATTTTCACATTATTAAAAAGGTCAAAGAATACGTATTTTCTTTCAAAAACGACAACAACAAAACATTATTATTATTATTATATTAATTGATATTATTTTGAGTATTGTACTACTATTATTGTTTTTATAATAATAACAACAACAATTATTATTATTATATAATGATAATAATAATAATAAATAATTACAACAATAATAATATTATAATATATATTATTATAGTATTAATAATGATAAAAAAAAAATGATACACGATTTCTTTTGAAACAGGCTACAAAGACAAAGAAAGCACATTTGAAGAACCAGATCACCACGTTGGCGTTTGTTAAAAACGCGGGAAAACCTGCAGTTTGATCAGATCTGATTAAAGACAGAAATCATCTTTATTGGAATAAAGGGGAAATGTTCTTTGGTTTTTCTTTTCTGGCCCGCGTGGAGCCGCGTGTGACGTGTGCGTGTCTGCGCCCGCAGTCTGACATGGAGGAGTCCGGCTCTCAGAAGGTGGTCTGGGACGGGGACGCCAAAGCGGTGCAGCAGTGTCTCACGGACATCTTCACGAGCGTCTTCACCACGTGCGACATCCCCGCGCACGCCATCTTCGGGCCGTGCGCGCTCAGCCACACGTCCATGTACGACAGCATCGCCTTCCTCGCGCTGAAGTCCACCGACAAGCGCGCGGCTCCGTACATCTTCAGGGTGAGTCGGGGCGTGTGTCTGCACACGTCTCCCCTTGTGCAGATGTTTGGCTTCATATTTATGGAAGCTCTTCCCGTTTAAATGCGCGTAAATCTGAAATGAAAACGGAAATCTTTCTGCGCGCGCGCAGGTGGACACGTCCGCGGCCAACAGCACTTCGGATGGTCTGATGTGGCTGCGGCTGGTCCAGTCCGCTCGGGACAAAGAGGAGCAGAACCTGGAGGCCTACGTGAAGAACGGGCAGCTCTTCTACCGCTCACTTCGCCGCATCGAGAAGGACGAGGAGCTGCTGGTCTGGTACGGCACGGACCTGATCGACCTGCTGCTGCTCAGCTCCAGCAGAGCCCCCGCCAAGAGCAAAGGTGAGCAGCTGGAAAGTCCCAACTGTTTTCCAAGCAAGACTATTGATTGGTTCTGTGTTCTTGAGGGAAACAAAACCTTTGTGTAATCCTAAGGCGGCCTCAGCCTCCGACTTTCCGTCATCAAACACAGCTCCAGTGTTTTATCAATATGAATAAAATGTCCTGTGTCTGTCTGCCAGCTTCAGCCCATCACACCTGCCCAGACTGCAACCAGCGATTCCAGTATGAGTTTCCCTTATTGGCCCACCTGCGATTCAGCTGCTCCAAGAGACTGCAGAGCAGCGGTTCAGCAGACGAGGAGTCCAGCAGAGACAGAAGCACAGAGCACACAAACAGCCCCCCAACCAGGACCAGCCCAAAGCTAGGCCGCTCTGAAGGCTTTGGAAACCCTCAGGACAGCACCAAGCCCTCCACCGACTTCCACAACCTGGCCCGAGATCTGGAGAAGAACCGAACCAGCCCACCGAGCGACAAGGAGGCCGAGATCTGCAGCGAGAGCTCGGGGAAGAGGAAGTTCTCGGATATAGATGAACGAGAAAGCCGAAGACCAGGCCTCCCACAGAGCAAGTCCAAAGACGAGCTGGAAGCTTCTGCACAGAACTACAGAGGAGTTTACAGCTTAGAGGAGAACCAGAGATCCTTCTCCCCGCCAGGTTCAGTGGATCCTGGGGAGGCCAAGCGCAGCGCCTTCACAGAGGTCAGGAAGTCTCCTCAGAATCCCAAACACCACAGCAGCACCAGAAACCTCCAAAGCTCCAACTCTGAAAACAAAGAGGGGGGTCGTCCCAGCGGGAATCCTCCTGAGAAGAACCTTAGCATCAGGCAGGTGCTCTCCGAGACGCAGCCACCACAAAGCCTGTCCCTGGGCAGCGCTTTCACTTCCATCGGCCAGCAGGGCGGTGGCAGCGGCGGTGAGAGGAAGAGTGCCTTCAGCCAGCCATCCCGCTCCTTCTCACAGATTTCCCCGTTGGTGATGCCCCCAAAGCTGCTGGACTGCCACCCAGCGGTGGGTGATACCATCTCCTCCAACAGACTCTACCAGGCTGACCACCTCGCCGCTAAGCTGCAAGGAGCAGAACTGGGAGCCAACTGCCCGGTGCCGGGTGCTATGGGCAAGCAGAACCCCTTCGTCTATGCCACTGCCTTCTGGCCCAAGAACTCTGGACCCATCCAGCTTCAGATGCCCTCCACCCTCACTCTGCTGCCCCCCTCCTTCACCTCCCTCTGCTTGCCGGCACAGAACTGGTGTGCCAAGTGCAACGCCTCATTCCGCATGACCTCAGACTTGGTTTACCACATGCGTTCGCACCATAAAAAGGAGTACTCCATGGAGCCTCTAGTCAAGCGGCGGCGTGAGGAGAAACTCAAGTGCCCCATATGCAACGAGTCCTTCCGGGAGCGGCATCACCTGTCCCGGCACATGACCTCCCATAACTGACTTTTAGGACTCTGGACTGGACGTCTGCATCAAGGCTCCTCCTGAGACAGGCCACTTAAAGCCACCGATCACCCTTTGCACCTATTTTCATTTTGGACACATCCTTCACGCCTGTCTGTTTCCTTTTACTCCCTTGTGAACAAGACAAATGTTCTGTTTTAAGTTTGTGCAAATGCATTTTGACTTAAAAATTGACTTATTTATGATGCACCTAAACGTTTGAAAATAAGGGAAGATTTAAATATGTGTAAATGTACAGGAAGTTGTATTTTATATCATGAAAATGCAAATATTGAGATGAATTATGTCCATAGTCACACGTGATCATGGTTTACAGCCCAGCCAGCATTTTCATGCTTTTATTATGAATATGGACACAAATTGGGATTTTATGTCAAACTATATTTCCATGCATGTAATATGAGATATTGATTTAAGATGCAGTCTATACATTACAATGTGATTAATTAGTTTTATTAAAAAAAAAAAAAACAAGTGTCATATTTTGTGTCAGTGGGGAATAGTTTCAGTGTTTTCTTCCTTTTTGCAGAAATTTACTACTGGATAGTTTATCTAATTTATGTTGAATGCATTGACAATAAAATAGCTTTATTTTCATCCATGGCTTTTTTTTGGATTTATTCTTTAAAGTCAAAATGAAAGTCTTTTCCAGAAAACATATTTAACTCGTTGACAAAGAAAGACAACATTTAAAAGAAAATCTTCAAAATGTAATTTTAGCTTTGTCTATTTTGAAATCCTAGGATTCAAATATTTAAAAACATTTCCTGCTTTTAATATTTCAAAAATAAAAGCAGACAGTTTGTGATAAACATTTTCTCAAATCTAAAAATCAGTGATTTCATTTGTCTCGTGATTTTTCCGAATTTTCTTTGAAAACAGATGCGCTGTGTTACAGACTCCGCTATTTGAAAGAATCTTTCTTTATATTGAATGTCTTTTTATTTGATTTTATTTTAGGATTATTTGGGTCTTTATTTTAAAAACCAGCGGATGCAGAAAAATGATTTTTATTTGAGTAGTATATTTATGTCTTATTGTGAAACATAAACGGTTTATGGAAGCAGAGAAAGAGATAACAAAGTCAATGCTCTGGAAAACAGAAGTAAAGGAGAAAGAGATTAAGAGAAGAGAATCGAAGATCATTTTGACTCCTTCAAACATTTGATGTTTTTTCTGTTTGTCAGCATTTTCTTCAAAGGTCGTTTTAAGCGCGAAAACCCGCAGCCCAGTTTTAGAAGAACTGAAACAAATTCTACCAAATGAAACAATAACTGTAAAATAAAAATGTGAACGAAGGTTTTATCTTGAGCGTAAACCTGTCTGCCGGTCCACACCACAGACCGATGTCCAATAATGTACCAATGTGGGCAGAGACGGCGGTTCCTCTCAGGAATTATTTCTTCCGAATCAGGATGTTAACTTTAAACGAATTTCCATAAATGTTACTAAATGTCCTGTTTTTGTTTTGTAGCACGAGCACCTTTTACTCTGCTCTATCTGGTTTTCTGAACGCTGAGGTTCGTCTCGAGGTGGATGTTGAAAATGAGTCACGCGCGCCATCACGCGGTGCCATCATGAACTGCAGCACTGAGGCGCGTGAACCGAACTGACCATCAATCAGGGTTTGGGTTCTCTGATCAAAGGTTTACGTTGTCCTTTAGTTTGGGCGTGCTTTTACACTATTCTGCTTTCAGCTCCTCGGTCCACTGTTAGATCTCTCAGTTGTTAGAATACAGTCACGAGTAATTATGATTAAATCCTGAGATCCGGAACCAGGTCCAGAAGTCTTGGTGCCACGTTGGTTTTAAAAAACACATCAAGCAGAACGTTTTTCCTGGAAAAAGATTCAAAATGCTGAAATGATGAATCAAACGCACGCAGAGCGGGATTGCGCGCTCTGTTGTGTGTCCATATTTTCTCATTTGAATGGGGTCAAACTGGCGCAACTTTAAGCACACATGACTGCATCGTTTCAGGAAGGAGGTCTTGACACAGAAAAAGGGGAGAAAGAACACGCATCTCCTCTGCTCATGTTTCTGATCCAGACATGATTGAGGGAAGGTCACACGCGCACGAAAGACGGACACGGTCAGCTCATGCTGACAACAATTGTCTTTCTATTCTCCTCTCCAAACTCACTCTCTGGGGCATTTTCAAAGTCTGCTGCTCTCCTTCACCTCCCGCACGGCTTCAGCGCTCTTTAGCGCAGACCACCGCGCACGCGCACCGCCGGGTCTAATGTTGATCCCTCTTGCGAGGTCATGTTGGCTGTCATCAGCGCAGAAACTGGTTGTAGTATTGCTGCAGTGATCTGCACAACAAAAACATCGTGCACGTCCTCCGTATAGATGTCAGGCCATCTCAATCTGTTCAAGCTCAGCCTCTTTTTCCATTGCCCAGAGTTACAGTATCTCACCAAAGTGAGTACAGCCCACGTTTCTGCAGATATATATATTATATATTCCATGAGACAACACTGCAGAAAGGAAGTTTTGACACAATGAAGAGCAGTCAGTGTTCATCTTATACAGCAGTGAATTTATTTTTCTTAAAAAATCACAATAGAGACAGTAATAGCCAAACCCCTGGCAACAAAAAATGAGTATAAATGAAAATGCTCAGTGTCAATATCTTGTGTCCACCATCATTGTCCAGCTCTGCCTCAACTCTCCTGAACTTCACCAGAGCTTCACAGGTTGCTGGAATGCTCTTCCATTTCTCCGTGCTGACATCACGGAGCTGGTGGACCTTTGAGACCGTATGCTCCTCCACCTTCCATTTTAGGACGCCACAAGGATGATAAAAAGGGTTTAGATCTGGAGACATGCTTGGCCAGTCCATCACCTTTACCCCCAGTCTCTTTAGCAAGGCAGTGTTCATGTTGGAGGTGTGTTTGGGCTCCTTATCATGCTGGAATACTGCCCTGCGGCCCAGTTTCTGGAGGGGGGGATCACGCTCCTCTTCAGTATGTTACAGTACATGTTAGCATTCATGTTTACCTCAATGAGCTGTAGCTCCCCAATGCCGGCAGCATTCATGCAGCCCCAAACCATGACTCCCCCATCACCATGTTTGACTGTAGGGAAGACACACGTCTTTGTGCTTCTCACCTGGTTGACGCCACACACGCTCGACACCATCTGAACCAAATAGGCTCATCATGGTCTCATCAGAACGTGGTTCCAGTAATGTATGTCCTTAGTCTGCTTTGTCTTCAGCAAGCTGTTTCCAGACTTTCTTTTGTGTCATCTTCAGAAAAACCTTTCTACTGAGAAGACACCATGGAGACCAGTTTGATGCAGTGTGCGGCGTGTGGTCTGAGCATTGACAGGCTTACCTCCCATTCCTTCAATTTTTGCATCAATGCTGGAAGCACTTATACATCAGTGGTTTAAAGCCCACCTCTGAATATGACACTGAGAATGTGCATTCAGCCTCTTTGGTCGACCATGGCGAGGCCTGTTCTGAGTTGAACCTTTTGTTTAAACTGATGGATGGATATATTTCAACTGTCATGGCTGCTGTGCTGCAGCAGTTTCAGGGTGTTGGCAATCGTCTTATAATCTAGGCCAGGGGTCCCCAACTGGCGGACCGCCGTCAGACCCTTTTATCCTGACCACCAAGCATTTTTAAATAAAAAATTTGTGATATTACATTCACAATAACCCACAACGATTTTTGAATAGGTGCGTGAGAAAAGGTACGTGTGAACCGCGGTCCTTCAACCAGCAAAGGCTCAGAGCGGTGTGCTGTTGTTTACATGTTTGGAACGTTATCAAGTAATTGAGTGAACAATGGCGCTGTCTAAAATGAGAAAAGTGGACTCTGAGATGAGTGGCTCGAAGCTTACGCTTTCATTTTAGCAGCAGCGAGTTCTACAAGCCCAGTGTGTGTCAAATGCAGGGAGTGTGTTGCTCTTGTTAAAAGAGGCAATAATAAGCGCCATTAAGAGACAAAACAGAAAACCTTTGACACAAATTCCCCGCCAGGATCAGCGATGAGGGCACGAAAAATACATGAATTGAAAAGACAGTATAAGCGGACAACATGTGTAATTCCACAAACGTTAACAGCACAACAACAGGCATACGAGTGCTCACTACAACTGCAATGGATTTAGTGGAACTTAAAACAGTGTCACCAATGGGGGACCTTTCTGTGTGGAGTTTGCATGTTCTCCCCGTGCATGCGTGGGTTTTCTCCGGGTACTCCGGCTTCCTCCCACCGTCCAAAAACATGCTTCACAGGTTAATTGGTCACTCTAATGTGCGTGTGCATGGGTGTGTGATTGTGGCCCCTGAGACCTGTCCAGGGGTGTCCCCTGCCTTCACCCATGAGTGGCCGGGTTAGGCTCCGGCAACCCCGTGACCCCGAAAGGGACAAAACTGTTTAGAAAATGAAATAATTTTGTTTTAAATATTCTTTTTAATCTAATTGTGCAGTTGATTGTTTGGATGTTATGTCAAGTGAATTCCACAGCTTTACTCCATAAACTGATATATGCAAATGTCTTAAGATTGTTCAAGCAAATTGAATTGAAATATAACCAGATTCTCTCAGCTACACCTTCGATGACTTGAGCTGTAAAGGTTTGGCGGGGGGTGGGGTGGGGGGCAAAATTACTTTGTCAGAACGATCTTTTATTCTGAAAAATCTTTTGGTTTTGAAAATCGGCCGGATTCTCTGGATTACATTTCAGTCAGCTGAGGCTAAAAGCAGTCCGGGGGCGTACAACACTAGAACAGTTGTATGTGGAACCTTTCTGTGCAAATGGGATACATGCAGGAACAGACAAAAGAACAGGAAACAACTTTAAGACATAAGATAAAATCGAAAACAAGCTCATCCATTCAGATGCATATTTCACACAAGTTGTGAACGCCTTTCATGCTAGAACCTCCATGAAAAAAGAAAAGAGGAGCAGTGCTGCAGCAGGGTGAGGGTGGGGGTGGGGAGAATAGGAGTGCTGGGGGCAGTCTTGTTGTTGAGTTGTAGTCATGCGTTTCTGATGTTTTTGTGTTGAAATGTTTCACCAGAAGCTTTTACATGGAGCTTCAAAGTAATCTGATTTGTTTCTTATTGAGGATCAATAATGGATTTGTTGGTTACATTTTGTTACTGTATTTAAGTTTGTATTTTTTCTTAAAGATAATCTTAAGATAAACTCTTTTTTAACCACTCCTGACGCAATACTAAATTAAGAGACCTTAATGATGTTTATGTTTTTATCAAAATGCACACGTCAGATGACTGAGTGAAATGAAGATCTAATCTATTGTCAGAACTGTTTATTATCACGTTTAAAGCACATCTTCTTATTCAAGTGAACTGTTTCTTTGTCATTGGACCCCCCCCCACATCTCTTCTCCCCCACTGGGCCGGGGTGAAGTCCCCATGGATTGACCGGTCCGCAGCCACAAACAGGTTGGGGACCACTGACTTAAACCACTGGTCAGTCCTGTTGTAATATTTTTTAAATACATTGATATTTTTTTCTTTTTTTAATCTATAATGAACAAACCATTCTTGTTTGTTATATTTGACCGGCTGCAGGGCAAAAATGTCAAAAACAGGCAGATGATCACTGATGTCGTACAGTAAGTCACTTTGGGCAACTACTTCCAAGTTATTGGTGATGATATTATCGATCAGTGTGGCACAATAACTTGTAATTATTCTTGGCTGTGTGATTCCTGGAAAAAGGGATTTTGCTGACAGTGTGTCCAACAATATGACATATCTCTGCAATTATTTGGATCCAATTAAAATCACTCCAAATTATTTAAGTTTTGTGGTGGCTCTGAGTATCAAGGAAGGCCTCCAAACTATATGTGAAATCAATTGCATTTGAACTTTAGTTCGGTATATGCAAGCAGCAATGACATTTCTTTTTTCACACATCTCAATTTCCACAGCTACTCACTCCAAGAGCCCTTTTATTGCAACAGACATTTGTTTAACAAGTTTACTCTTCAATAAATTGTCATCAGACAACACCACTCCTCCCTTTTTCCCTTCATGATTTGGTATGATTTGTAACCATCTATTTCTTTTTTTCCCCCTTTTTTAACTTGTCCTGTCCAAGATCTGAGCAAACAGATCAGAGCTAAAGGCCTCTTGTGTTTAACAGGTTTTACTGTTACAGTAGGGGTTATCAATCTTCTGATAAACAAGAGGTATATATGTATAAAGCCTTTTTGTATTTGAGGATACATTTTATTTAAATGGATTATGTTTGTATGAGTGCCGTCAATCGAATAAAAAATAATCAGATTAATCCCACTTTTGGATTGTGATTAATCTCGATTAGTAGTAAAGTACTAAAAATCTATTGAAATCTTTATTTCTTTTGAAAGAGACCATATTATAAGCGGGATAGTGCCCGACGAAGAGCGCATTTTCAGAAATTAAGGCAGTGGAAGCCTGAACTGTCCGACACAAAGCCAAAGACGGTCGCTTCTGACGTGTAATAAATCTGTGTTAATACATTTTAACGGGTTCATATTTTAAAATTAATCGCATGCATTAATGCGTAAACGCCGACAGCCCTAGTTTGTCTACATTTTTTTGTTGGACCGGACAACCCAAACCAAAACATGCAGGGCATTTCATTCTGTCATGAATGGTCAGATTAACGTTGGTGGACCCAAAATGAAGGACAACGGAGAGAGCAGGCAAAAGGTTTATTAGAGAGGCAGCAAGGGAAGCGCAAAGGGCCTGGAGGGTGTTCTAGGGCTGGCTGCAGGCGTCAGGAGCGGGAAGTCCTGGTGTTCCTTGATGAAAGCATTGACAAGGTTAGTGGATGGCAAGGCGAGGTGAGTCAATTAGACTGAAGAAGACGAGACGCCAGGCTTCAGTAGCTTAAGGTCAGAGTACACTACCAGTAAGAAGCAGACTAACCGACATAGGCTGCTGGGCGTGGACGTCCTAATAACAGGTCAGCCTGACGAGGAGATGATGAGCAGGTGTGCAGGAACCCAACTTCAGGCAGGAGAGGGAGGGCGGCCCTGACTCCTGACAGGTATACTATTTGTGCAAAGGTGAGCTGACACCTGTGCTCAGGTACGTGTTTATGTTCTACTGAGGTGGATGATGGAATGTAAAAAGAGGGAGAGTGCCCCATCAACTATACACCAAGGCCCCTGCCTCAGCAGCAGCTGTAGCCAGAGCCCCCTGACACCCGCGTGGGATAGCACTTAGAGGATGTCCGCCTTCTTGGCAATCCCGTCAACCACCCAGACCAGGACCTGCAGGACCGAAAGCTTACAGATTGCAAGCTCCATCTCAGCCAGGAGAATGTCCCCCCCCCCCCGGCAGGGGACCCACTCCCCGGAGAGTCCCCTTAACCACAGATGAGCAGCACACCACATCACCTGAGTACTAGGCACCCCACCCCCCACTCCAGGCAACCACCTGCTCAGCCCACTGGAGGTCAAGGAGAGAGCAAGGCAGGGCCGCTCACTCCCAACCCAGGAGGAGGAATCTCAAGAGAAGTGGGGGTTCCCAAAATGGGTTGTGAACATGTTCCGACCAGGCTATAACCTTTAATTTTAATCTTCATGCTCATCTTTATCAAGCCATATTTCAAGGAGTGCTGTCAGCTTAAACCTTCAGTTTATTGAAATTACCATGTAGACTTCCTATGTTGAAGTGGATATATGACATAGACTTCTGTAGATTTACAGCTGAATTAGTTTGAGAATTAATTTAATCCTCAGAAAAGTATTTGCAATTGTCATTAAGTTTGTTATAGACATGAATATCTGGGTCCATGGCCATATCAAACGTAAACATCCAATCATCTAACAATGTGTACCTGATAAAGTGGGCGGTGAGTGTCGTTGAACAGACGCACAACTTTCATGAGGGTAAAATATTTTTACTGACATTTTTTTTCAACAATTAATAAATCTTTCTACAGACGATCACTTTCCTTTCTACAGATAAGAAATATTTTAAAAGAGACACAAATCTCTTTTCACAAGTATGAAACCCTTTCACAGACAGACAAAACTTTAACAACAAATTTAGCTTCGTAGGCAAGCACTTTGGATCTTCAAGAAAGATAGCAAAATGCTAATAGAAGTAGGCACCAGGTACCATTGAATCTTGACCATTTAAAAACAGTACATGAATGTGACATTGGCTCCCATGTGGAGGTGCAGGAGTGTGGTGCTCTCTGGTATGGAACAGCAGCATTCTACACTGGACACACAGGATCTCCTCAGAGTAACTTCTGTGTGTATATTTGTCCCTGTCAGCAGACCTGCAGATTGAGCACATTGTGGGACTGAAATAGTACTACTGAACTGTGTAGGGTGACGAGTGAGTATATTTAGATTTGCAAAAAAATATTGATGAAGCAGCATATCATCACCAGCAGGGACGACCCTGGGCATAGGCGAACTAGGTGGCCGCCTAGTGTGCCATCTGATGGAGGGGGCACCAAATCTCAATCATACACATAATGTTTTTTAATTTTTTTTACTTGGGATCTCTTTTTGCTTAGGGTGCCATGCAGCTCAGGGCTGGCCCTGCTCACCAGATAGCAGGCAACTAGCCTGCTAGCTCACCAGACAACAGGTTAACTCAGCCTGATACTTTCACCTAAAGTAGTGTTTCCAAAACTCAATCACCTGAACTCTGAAACATAAACTATGAGTTTCTAGATAGATGGGCAGAGGGGGGTGCTGGGAACGGTCTGGGAGGTATTCTCCAACTGCTTTGAATAGGAAGTGGATGTATGCTATAGGAGGAAGGATGTTTGGGTTAAAACTAGAGAAAGCCAATACTAGGCTCTAGAATGACACTCTCATAGTCAGGAACAAACATAGTCAGTTACTGGAACTTGGACTTGACATGCCTTACAGTTCTGTGATGGTCTGGTGACCTGTCCAGGGTACATCCTGCCTTCACCTGACGGTAGCTTGGTTTACTCCAGCACCCTGTGGCCCTGAACAGGCCTAACTGGGTTTAGATTACTGATGAGTAAATGAATATAGGTTTGAATGAGAAAGAACTACTACAATCTTGCAATGGTAGTGGGACAGAGAAAACCTTTAACACTGTAAGGCACTAGCGACTTCAATGAGCTTGATGAAGATGATGAGTGGTAAGAGGCATAGAAAGTCCAAAAAAGGCAATCCACCTGAGGAGGAAGAGTGGAACAAGTATGCTGTTCATTCTTCCTTTCAGGGCCATCCACCTCCCATCTTGTGACTTCAACAATAGTGGCGGGTCACCCCTTGCATTTACCAAATACCAGAATATCTGCAGGGTAGGTGGACGACTGCCTGAGGTGCCAAGCGGGCATCTTTGTGGTAGCCCTAGTCTTTTTCTGGGCATTGGTGATGAAAGAAGCTCAGGGATTTGGTTTGGGGGTCTTTCATCAGAGGGTAGAGGGGTCCTGGACAGGACAGCAGATGCCGGGAGGCTGATCTCTGTCAGGGCTTGGGCTTGTACTTTCTGTGCTGTCTGTATCCTCTTGCTCTCAGGCAGGTGGGCTCCTGTGTGGTGGTCCTTTCAGTCCTGGGGCTGGGATTGGGTTCCAAGGGGGTGGATGCTCTAGAGCTTGTTCTCCATGATGGTGTTTGAAGGGCCATGCCTGAATCAACTGCTACTTTGCCTGCTGTAGGGCTTGTGAGAAAGTGGGCTCTCACCTTCTCTTCCACATTCTAGATCTGCATGAGAAGTGCTCAACCAGAAAAAAAAACTGAATGATAAACAGAGAAGGAGGATGACAAACTGAAATTAACCCACAACTGTCACGATTCAGAGACAGCTTCTAGACTGCTGGAACACAGGTTTTTAATCATAAAGATTGAGCGTGTTACACATCTGATTAACATATGAAATGTTGAACTTCAAAAGAACTTGCTGCTCCAAACACTTAAAAAAAAAAATAATAATAATAATTTAAACAGCTTCCAGTTGTAGTCAAAAATAGGATTAATTTTAGTCTCAGCTTAAAAATAAAAACACGTCTGACCTTAACAAGCACCATGGTGCGAACCTTGAATTTTATCTGTGTGAAAACACAACCGATAAGTGATTCTGTGAGTGATCCAGATCATTTTGGAAGTGTGAAACAATGTATGCTGATGATGTTTTTACAACACAATCCTAAAGTTTTGAAAAAGCAGCATATAACTTGAAACAAGGGTTGCACAGGGCCTTAGTGGTTAGCACTCTCATCTCATAGCGGGAAAGTACTGGTTCAAATCCCATCTGGGTCCTTTCTGTGTGGAGTTTGCAGGTTGTCCTTGTGAATGTGTGGGTTTTTTCCAGGCACTTGGGCTTACTCCCACAATCCACAAACACGCTTCATGGGCTGATTGATGATTTCAAATGTCCCCCAGGTGTTGATGTTTTTATGTGGCCTGGCAGTGAACTGGCGTCCAGTTGTACCCTGCCTTTGCTGAACACCAGATGATGTGGACTCCAGTGCCATCATGTCTCTAAAAGGAATTCTGGGGTTCAGAAAATAGTGCTTTTTCTGCTGGTGTCCATCAATGGACTTCATGCAGGAGCTGACAACTGAAGAGGAGCAGATTTGTTCATGCTACTTTTGTACACATTCTGCTGCATAACATTCACTAACAGGTCTTTCCACCCCCAAAAATGTCACAAAAGTCAACCCATCTTAATCAGTCACTGTAATGTCCAAAGTCAAAGCCACGGAACCCTTTGACTTCTGGCCGTGGTTGAAAGTTGGACCTCGGTGTGTCTGTCTCTTCAAGTTGTAGACTAAAACGGAGCAGCTGGCAGCCTTCCCCTTCAAACTCACTGCGAGAGCAGAGACTCATGCCAGCAAGGATGAACATGAGAACTGAGAAAATGCAGAGTGAAATTTCAGTAAAGCGGATGTTGCTGTGGGCAAATCTCTGCTCATCTTCTGTCTTAGAAATGTTTGGAACGGCTGACAATAGGTGGTGGAAGTGCAATTTTTCTGAAAAGTTTAATTAAAAGCAAGTTCTTAGACAATAAAAAAAATCATTTTAAATGATATGGTCACAGATTATGAACATGTGAACTCAAAGGTTTACAGGTCAGAACAACAGTCTGGAGACTTGAATGTGGCGAACATGGGTCCAGTTTGACTTTACACACAGAACTTTCCCTCATCTGATTCCCTTCCCTTATTTTGTATGAAAGGAATCTGAATTTTGCAGAGCATCTTTCTATTATACTATATTAAGACCAAAGACCAGCATTTGCCAAACAACTGCACTACTTCTACACATTATTGGGGTAGCCCTTGCGAATGCTGGAACCCCAATTTAATGATTGATTGTTTTCTATAGGTAAAAATAGAAATAGATTGTTCATTAGACCATCTGATGAGTTGTTCATTGGACAGAGAGGGTTGGACCTGCATGCACATGCATGTGTTGCCACATGCTGGAAGGTGGAGGGTGTGGTCAAACCCCCTGAACAGTGTAAATGAATGTATGGATGGATACCCAAGATGTAGGCTGATTCAGACCTGAGTGATGGATTCGTGAGAATCAATGCTGGTGAGTCTGACTCTTTGTCTTCCCAGCTTAATCCCATGATCACCCAGTCAAGATGCTCTAGTGTTCAGCGATGATGTGTGAAGGATGTTCTCAGATGTGCTCCTTCACATGTTCATTTTTATTCAAACATATGAGTGTGTTAAAATTTGTTTTCCATATTTAACCCTTCCCCAGAGAGCAGTGAGCTGCTGACACAGCTCAAGAACTATTTGGTGGTTTGACCCCCCAACCCAACCTTCAATGCTCATCAAGGAGGTGCTGGGTCTCATTTAGAGTCTCTGGTGTGACCTGACAGTAGATTTGAACCCAACGTCTGGAATGCAGATAAACAAACGTCATGGAAATTAAAGACAGGGATTTGATTGTGATTGGCTGTGAAAAAAGTAAGCACTTTATTGGCTATTGGCTCCGAGTGGAGACCAATTGATGATGTAAGGAGTGATGAATAAACACCCAGCATGCCTGTGGTGAGGTAGATC
Organism: Adrianichthys oophorus; assembly: GCA_036245035.1. Classification (NCBI taxonomy): domain Eukaryota; kingdom Metazoa; phylum Chordata; class Actinopteri; order Beloniformes; family Adrianichthyidae; genus Adrianichthys; species Adrianichthys oophorus. The sequence goes on from BSAI01000130.1 coordinate 426,283, forward strand.
TCCCTAATTGAAATTGCACCACAGCTTCAACAACTTGACATTCATTCATTCATTCATTTTCCAATCCACTTTATCCCTTTCGGGGTCACGGGGTTGCCGGAGCCTAACCCGGCTACTCATGGGCGAAGGCAGGGGACACCCCTGGACTGGTCGCCAGTCTGTCGCAGGGGCCACAATCACACACCCATGCACACTCACATGCACACCTAGGGACAATTTGGAGTAACCAATTAACCTATGAAGCATGTTTTTGGACGGTGGGAGGAAGCCGGAGTACCCGGAGAAAACCCACGCATGCACGGGGAGAACATGCAAACTCCACACAGAAAGGTCCCCCAGCCAGGACTTGAACCGGGAACCTTCTTGCTGTGAGGCAGGAGCGCTAACCACTGTGCCACCGTGCAGCCCTGGCTAAAATCTGCATAGTCAAAATGAAAAGACTACTTGGAGTGATTTTACAAAAGAAAATGTTTGGTTGGAGTGGGACTTTATGCTGCACAGAGACAGTTGAGGACTTCAGCTCTGTATGTTTTTAAAATAGAATGTATTTTATTACATTTATTTGCTTTAGTTTCAAAGCTGAGATCTGCACTCAGAGTTATCTGTGACAGTATATTACACTGAGGATATTGCATGATCACATTCAAAATGTTAATCCATCTTTGTCTATATTTTGGTCTGAATGAGCTGCAGGTTCTCTTTTTTATGTGTTGAGTGCAATTTAACCCCATGAATGCTGCTTTAAGCTACGTTCACAACACCCTCCACATCCTCTACCCTCCACCACAACACCAACGACTGTTCAAGTGGCCACTTCCAATCAAAAGTCTATGTAAACGCAAGTAAATGGCGTTTCGGGCTTCTGCTTTCAAAATTCTCGAGTTCACATGTACCAGTGCACACTTTCATGATTAAGTTTGGGCTCAACGTACAAAAAGTGAGACTGTTGAAAGTTAAACCAGGCTGAACTTTGACCAATTAGGGACTCAGATTTGTTAAGTGTATTGATGGCGTCCATTTTAATTCAAGGAAGTGCTAAGTGTTTGAAACATACCAATAATATATTTATATTGACATACTAAAACTGCAGGTTTTCTATTATTGTTTTTATTATTACCATCCACCATTTGTGCCATATTACATGCAACTTACTGTTAACATGTTTGAATTAAATTTCAAAACCAATTATTTTTTATTAGGCTAATAGAAGTTAGAAGCTGGGGAAAGTATGGTGCCCTGGGGTTCTGTCCTTTATTGCTACTCCTCTCCTCTTCTCCTCTATTTCTTGTCATTTATCCAATATTATTTTTATTTAGTTCTTCATGGCTCTGTTTCATGCAGTGTGATTCATATGTTTTTCCTCTTTCTCACTCCCCTACCAGGGAGCGGAAGAAGTTACAGGTGGATCATCTGTGCTCCTGTCTCTGGTCGTGGACCTCACCTCTGGCTTGTCTCGCACCCCCAGCTTACAATCCTGTAGTAGTAGAGTTAGATCAGCTAATTCTTTTTTAACAGTTCTGACACCTGTCCGTCCTGGGGGAGGATCCCTCTTTCATGTGGGCATCCCTGAGGTTTCTCAATTTTTTCCCCAAATCTGCTTTTTAACGATTTTTTCCTCATCGAATAGGAGGGTCTAAGGGCAGGGATGCCAGTTTAGCTTAGTCTGTTCAGTTTAGTTTAGCAACCAGCTGTTGTTTATATTATGGGACTGACTTTATGTTCTTCTGTATAAATACCGGTGTGAAGCCCATTGAGACATCTGTATTGTGTGATATTGGGCTAAATAAATAAAATTGAATTGAATTCCTGCTCATCCAGTGTGAAAACTGTTGGCTAAAAATATTTTCAAGAAGATGAAGATGTTGCTGAACACATGCCACATGCCTGGTTTAGAGTGGAAGCTGCTGTTTTATTCCACAAGTGCTTTTTGAGAGCAACATCAAAATGTTTCTCTCTTTAGTTCATCTTTGTCCGTGAAACTGTGACTCACACAAAAACAGGTTTGGTAAGACCTTGTTTGAACTCCAGGTGCAGAACAAATATTGTCTAAAACCAACGAACACCTGTTAGACCCTGCAGCTTTTGGAGATGGGACACAATGGGAAGATGTATGGTATTGTGCATTTAAAATGAAAGTATTTTGCTAATCACCGCTAGCTTTGCATGGAAGTTGGGTGTGTGTTAGCCTGGGGGCAGTGCTGGCAACGCAGACTCTTCCTAGAAGGGGCTGTTCTCACTTTGTGATGTCAGCTTGATAGAACCTGCTTGTCTTTGTGGGTTGGGAGGGGCTGGTGCTCAGAGGTTTTTCGGTTTTTAGAGGAATACTCAGAAATGCGTGGACGGATCAAAATCCCACTTTGGGGTTGTTTATAGTGAGGGATGAACATTATAATACACTTAAAAGCTCAAAAAGTTGATTTTGCATGGTATAGGCCTTTTAAAACCAGCCTGGATCTCTGACCGTGGGACATCTCCGGGGAAGATGGGTATCTGTTGCAGCTCAAAAGACGCAGTGGCGAGGGGATGGAATGGGGGGCACTGAAGGGGATCAGGTACAGTGTTTGTGAAGCCCATAAAAAAATTGGTGTTCAAATCAGAACAGCTAGATGGAAGTTTAGTGGGTGGTCTCCTCAGTAAACAATTTAAATCATAAATGAAGGTGACAGAAGTCAGCTGACCTCTTTAGCTGCTGCAGACAGCCCAGAGGAGGATGACCAAGCATCATCAAATATTAAAAAGCTAAAGAAAATGTACATATATGTTCTAATCTGAGGCTCTCAGAAGCTCAGCACAGCTCAAATTTAAAGAGCACAAGCCCCTCACCTCTAGAAGAACTTTGAACAGGTACAAAGAGAGGTCACCCTTGGACGTCAGCAGGGCTGTCCCCTATCCTGGGTTTTGTTCGTCATGACCCCTATGGACAGAATGTCTTGGTGTAGCCAGAGGCTGGAGGGGGCTGTGGTTTGGGGATCAAAGGCTTTACCTCTGTTTCTTGCAGATTACTTCAGGCCAGACTCCCCAGTCTCTGTTGGAAGGACATGGTTCTTCACCACAAAAAGAGTTTGCATACTCTGAGTGGGTGGAGAGCTGCTATCCCCGAGGGTGGAGTTTAAGTTTCTTATGGCCTTGTTCACAAGTGAGGAAAGATCAGAGCATATCAACAAGTGGAATAATGTACTGTCTGCGGTCTGTCACATACCAGACTACTGTACTGTCATGTGTTTGTTGTACTGGTCCACCGTGGTGAAAAGGGAGTTTAGTCAGAAAAAGAAAATCTTAATTTAAAATGGGATCTTGTTACATCTGTGTTTATAGATAGTAACATTGAAAAATAAAAAAAGCAATGTTGCATTTATCTAGTGGTTTTTTTTTTGGTGAAAAGACTTCAACTGAGCACGCTTACTCTGTAGTTTATGTGATTTTAGTTTGTTGTAATGACTAAGCTTAAAAATAGGAACACATGAAATAATTATCCGATCAAATAAGAAAAGAATGCACCGTGCTGTAGTCTTATCATTGACAAAATGTCAGTTGCAAATATTGGAGTTGTTTGATCCCACAAACCTCCAACCTGCTCATCTCTGGATTCTACGTTGTTTGTAAAATAAAGTTCTGCTCTGTCTCCTCTGTGATTAAAGCATCTGATGACAAAATTATTTTTTTTGAACCACAAGGTTGGCAGGCACACAAAAACTGCTGCTTTCTGCCCTCCAGAGGGCACTCCACTGAGGACTGACTATGAACAGGCTCTTGAAGTTCTTCTCGTACCAGTGACGGTCCTGTCACACTTTGAACATGCTGTGAGCAAACATGTGCCACCTTCACTGAAATCCTCCCAGCTAACTGGATCTGCCGTCTGGAGTCAGGTTCTTAGAAGTGTGGACTCGAACCACAAATTTGATGAATTAGACTCTAGACTCATAGACTCTAACAGCAGTAATTTGTGACTTAACTCAAACTTTAACATCAGTAACTCCTAAATTAACTCTATCTTTAGCCTTCTGACTCAAAAAGACTATTTTCCCCAACACTTCCACCACCCATAAGAAATAACCCAACTGCTGCTGCAGGTCAGGATCTGGATCTTCTCATATCCTGTCAATGGGTGGACGGTGGGACATTGTGACTTGCAAAACCATAACTTGGTCCCACCTCTGCCAGTTCTTATGATGAGGGTCTGAGAGAGTCACTTGGACCCTCACATGATGGCTGTCTGTGGGTTGAGGCACATGCTCTACTGATGAGCTTAGTCGAAAAAGCTGCAGAAATCTGAAATCAATCAGGCAGAAAATCAATTAAGATCATCCATGTTTGGACAACTCAGAAGATTACCTCACTGTTACTTGAATGACTTCAGATGGATGTCTGACCATTAGCAGAGTTGGACTAAACACTGTCTCGCTGTTTATATAAAGGTAGTGGCTCTGTAGGACAGACACAATTAGGCCCCCACACGGCTGTGATCCACAGGAACGCCAGAGATAATCAACTTCAGACATGGCTGGGCCCCTGAAGACAAAGAGAGAGGGGATTACTGTGAATGCAAGTAAAGATAGAAAATGAATGAGCTTAACTCTGAGCATGTGCAGCCGTGACCACAGGCCAAAGAAAACAGATGAGGCAAAGTCAGAATATGTGCTGCACTTAGAGCCAGACAGAAATGTGACGTGGACCATTTTTAGGAAATTAAGCATTTTAATCAAACTGCAGCACTAACAAGGAGGCAAATGTTTTTCATTTTTTTAACAGACGTTTTCATCTTCATTATGTCCTACTCCACAGCATTTTTAATGTCAGAACAGAAGCATCATAAAAAAATCATTTTAAGTGGATTCTTGTGTTTAGAATTTTTTTATTCTCAAAAAAGAAAAAAAAACTCCACAGAGCTTTGACCCAAAAACAAAACGATAACATGTCAAAAAGAAAATACTGAACACAAAAAGGTAAAAAAAGAGATGGCTGAAAAGTAAAAAAGAGATTTTCAGATCAGAAATAGGATTTTATAAGATCATTGATAAAGAAGCGCAGAGAGGAAGACCGATTCAGGTTAACTGAGTCCAACTGTACAAAGAAAGAACCTGTTCAAGAACCACAGGAGGGACAACGCTATGGCCCCAGAGCCATCTAACTTTAACGTTTTACGTAGTGGAGAAAAGATCACAGGGTGCATGATTGGGCATCACAATACATTACTGTATCGTAACTAGCGTTTGGTGGATCGATCCAAAATATTGATATTATCAAGCTCAAGCTGGTATCAGTATCAGATCAATACCGACCTGTAGACACCTGTAGACAGGTAAATAAAAAAGATGAAATACTGTTGTGTCAAACAAAACACGTTAGTAATTGTTAATGTTAATATTTGAGTGGTCCCTATGTTGTGGGAAAAATGGTCCCCCAAAGTCAAGAGGTCGAGATCCCAACATATCCTGTAAAATAGATTTATTTGGCCCCTCTTGGTGGGGCAATGTGCCTTCACTACAGTATAACAGCAAAGAGTTGCGTTAATTGTCACATCATTGACAAATATTAATTTACTGGACAAAACAAGGTGCTGACGTCACCCATAAGAAAAGGCCTTAACTCTGGCCCTCGTGAAACCAGGCCAGAGCCTTCTCCGTCACTTCCTGAAAGTCTGCCGTCATATTGCAACCCATCGACAGTGATTGGTCCGAGTCGGTCTGAGTCACGTATTTACAGGAACTACTGTCGCCATCATGAGTGAGCTTCTTCTGGCTTGTTTGAACTCCATCCCCCTCACACTGAGAGCGAGCTCAGGAGAATATGTTATTCAAACAAGGTGGGGCAGCGGGCACTGAGGCATCTGATTGGTCAGTTTATAACTTGAGTAACCTGCAATAAAGAAAAAGTATCATAGAAAAATTAGGATTTGAAAGAACATGTTAAGAAGAAGGTATCGGAGCAAGAACGGATATTCTGACAACTAAAATAACTGTATAGTGACTATAGTGACCTCATTGAAAGTCTTTAGGATTTTGGCTTTTCAGAACCAGCGGGTACTTCCTGTTTGGAACAGGAGGGGAGGGGTTTCAATTGTACTATTTAAATGCTGAATTATTTTTTACAAGTTAATTTCCACCTGTTTTTATTGTTCTATTTAAAAGCTAAGAAATAACAAATTATTATTCTATAATTATTTCTACGAGGTTTTTTGTGTCAGTTTTTTTGAACATTTTGGTTTATTTGTGTGTTATAATTAGGCTACTTAGTTTTTCTTTTGTTCTGATGACTGTTTTACATTAACTTTTTTATTTTGTATTTAATTTCAATAATTTTTTTATTTTAATAAACTGTTTTCTATTTAATTGTAAATATTGTCCTAATTCTGTTTTTATGTTTATCAAGTAACAACAACGGTAAACTTACAAAAAGCCATTCACAGTAATTAAAGAAAACTGAGATTTTGATGTTCATGTCACATCTGCTGCATTTACGGAAAATATTGTTATTGGATCGACATTCGCGATATTCACCGGTATTGAATCGGTAACGAGACTGATACCTAAATGCTCAGTATCGCACAACCCTCACTGTAACTACTCCCATGGTGGGAGAGATATCCAACATCGTATTCCCTTGGTTTTTTTTGGTTTGATTTTTGGGGTGGGGGGTGGGGGTGGGGGGTTGAACTAAATTGCCTTTGGTTAATGATTATGAATTAGTGAACCAGACAATCATTTGGGCAGTGAGCTTAGAAAAACCTGCTCAGATTCTGAGACAGAATAAGATTCATGCTCCAGTGTTGTCCAGAACGCTCTGTTTGGATGAGAACATAGTTCAGTTCTTTAACCACTTTGCAGGGTTTTTTTAAACTCTAAACTAGAAACAGAACTATCAGAGGAATTAGGAAATCATTCAAGTGATTTCTGCCTGGACAAATCTCCAGGACTCAGGAAAAGGCACGCCTTTGCTGCAGTTTATTGTGAGTTTATAACTGTGGGACTCGAATAACTGTTGCTGTCTGCTTGAAGGATGCATCTGCTGCAGCCGGAGGACACCTCAGTTGATCGTGGACTAAACTTTGATTCACTTTAAGGAGCACACAGGACCTCAGAACCTCCACTCATCAGATATTCATTTTGAATGCGGCGCAACCAAACACATTTTCTAAAAGCCAACCCCAAGACAGAAGACGCGTCTCCCGTTGTCTCCTGGCCGTGCGTAAAAACCGCGCGCAGCGCGTCCTGGCGCACCGTCTCCGGGAAATGCTCCTGGTCTCTGGCGTGTCCCTGCTGAGCAGGAGAGGCGTCTCTGCAGCAGGGTCTGAACGAAAGGGCGTCCTTTAAAGCTCGGACAGCATCGAGCAGTGAGATCACTGGCGTTATAAATATCTCCGTGCCAGCCGAAACACTGCAGTTCCTGCATGCCCACGAGCACTGCGCGTCCACAGAAGCTACACACAATGCACCAAGTGGTCTAGAAGGGGTCGTCTTTGTCGGAAGATGAATGTTGTTTTATTTGTCCTCATCGCCGCGTTCTCGATCTGTGGAGCAGAGGAACTCTTGGAGGAGCGAGTCCGCTCCGGGCGCAGGACTTGCAGGCTGTACTGCAGAGTAGGCATTGGCTTCCATCTGCAAATCCATCCCGACGGCAGAGTGAACGGCAGCCATGAGCCCAACCACCTGAGTAAGTACATTCACACCGTTTGACGCTCAGATCAGTCCAGCGCGTGCCGGCACAGCAAGTTTCCAACTTTTTGAAAAACCACCGACGCGAATGGACTGATGATTCACTCCGCGTGCGCGCCCGAACCTGCAGCGCAACCTCGTTGAAGCTGTCCGGGGTTTCGGAGGTTCACTATTTGTGGGAGTAACAGGTGCAGCAGCGAGGATGACGTCACAGCAACGCCGCTGCGCACTCAGTGGTTAATGCCACCGGAAACAGCCTCCTTCCCTTCATCTGTAAAATCACTGACCTGACAGCAAAGACCTTCCAAGGATGAATTCATTGTCACGCTTGATGGAGCTGTTGGTTTGAAACATTCATTTAGTTTAATTCCATGTAAGGACATTTCAAAGGTAGAAGATTTACAAAGACCTGCTTGAATGACCTTGACATCTTCTAAGAACCACAATATGGATGTGTTGTATCATGAAAGTAGAACAATCACTGGTTGATATTTGGTGTTTTGAATTTGCAAGGGGCTGCATGGTGGCGCAGTGGTTAGTGCCCTTGCACACACTTACAGGAAACAGGCGCTGGCTCAAGTTCCAGCTGAGACTAGCATGTTCTCTCCATGCATGTGTAAGTTTTCTCCAGGGACTCCAGCTTCCTCCCACATGCTTCATGGGTGAATTGTTTACTTTACATCAGGGGTCACCAACCCTGTTCCTCGAGGGCTACCGTCCTGCTTGTTTTGCAGCTAAGCTTGCTTCAGTAGATGCTGATTAGCTCCCCCCCACACACACACACACAAAACCTCATTATCGCACAGATCAGATGTGAGACTCTTTTCACGTCTCCACAATTCGGGTGTAAATGATGTGTTTTAATTCTGCTAGAATGCTGAGTCATCAGAGTTTTCTTATCAGCTGCTTTGAACTTAGATTGTGAACAATATCTTTCTTAAACAGATTGGCCCAGATAATACATATTGGAAAGTCTAAATATACATCTTAAAATACAAAACATTAAAGTTTCTCTATTCTCACTGCTTCCTTGCGGCTGCACCTCCCCTGTCAGCACCTTTGGCACGGAGCTCTTCCCTGAGCAGGCAGCGTGAAGACCTCCTCAACACCCAGAGAGCAGAGCGGGACGTAGGGATCATCATGTTTTTTGGGTCTGGAGAAGGACCTGGTGCTGCCATCTCTGTGACTGGGGACCAGAGCTCACAGAAGAGCTGCGTGATTTCACTGTCTAAGAGGGGCTGTCGGGGGGTGGCGGCTGCCTGCGGTGTAGCGATGCATTCTGCAAGACTTACAAAAGTGTGGAATGCTTTAAAGGTGCATTTTTAGACTTTTGTGTGTATCAGACAATTGGTGTGTACTTTTTAAAGATTTGGATATGTAGTTAGTTTCAAGCTGCTGTAATTTTAAGTTGTGAGTGCATACATGGTATTTTAACTGCAATTTATTGTATGACTTACAAATCAAGAATTACGCACACAGAAATCGGGGTGAGCCTATTTTCTCTCCATAAAATTGTCCCTCGGTATGAATGTGAGTGTGTTTGATTGTGTCACTGTGACAGACTGACAACCTGTCCAGGGTGTACCCTGCCTTCACCCAACAGTAGTTAGGTTAGGCTCTGGTGGCACCGTGACTCCATAAGGGATAAGCCGGGTTTAGAAAATGGATAAATTAATTTGTTTTAAATGTAAGTTTCAACTGCAAAAGTAAAGAAAAAAAACAGTTTTATTTTTAAACAGTACAATTCTTTCTACGTTTCCTACATGTTATTTCACAGGTGAAATTGAAAATATTAATCATTGTATCTCTGAGTCAATATAGACCTAAACACTTTTCTGTGTGACTGCTTATGGTTTTTATCATAGACCGTATAAACAATGGACGAAATGAAGTTTGACGTCAGCCATAGAAAATGCCTTACCTCCGGCTCTCGCGAAATTAACCCAAATTCGTCTCCATTGCTTGATACGCACCAACATTTTGAAAGCAGTCAACAGTGATTGGTCCGAGTCCGTCTGAGTGACGATTTTAGGGGATCTACAGTCGCCAATCAGGAGTGATCTTGTTGGAAGACCACACCCCTTCCACTAAAAGTGGGCCCAAGAGAAGCTGTCAATCAACCATTCCAGGTGGGGGCAGCTGGCACCACACGCTTCTAGTGAAGCATCTGATTGGTCAGTTTGTAACTTAAATAACTTGCAATAAAGTAAAAATGTATTTAAAAAACAGTTAGGATTAGAAAGAAGATGCTAGGAAGGAGTTTTCAGTGCAAAAATAATTATTCTGACAAACTAAATCACTGAGTACCGGTTATAACTGTCTATGTCTCAATAGAAGTCCATGAAATTTTGACATCTTGGTACCTTCAGGTACTTCCTATTTTGAAACATGAGACGGGAGGGGTTGAGCTGCCCGGTGTTTATATACGGGATATGGTTTTTATGCAGCTGGCTGCAAATTTTTGTAGAGAGATATTTCTATAAGATAATCTTATAGAGAGATATGCTTCATAGGTTAATTGGTTACTCTAAATTGTCCCTAGGTGTGAATGTGAGTGTGCATGGGTGTGTGAGTGTGGCCCCTGTGACAGACTGGCGACCAGTCCAGGGGTGTCCCCTGCCTTCGCCCATGAGTAGCCGGGTTAGGCTCCGGCAACCCCGTGACCCCGAAAGGGATAGGCGGTTTGAATGAATGGATGAATGAATTATAGAGAGATAATATCAACTAACATTGCTTTCTTCATTTAAATGCATTTTCTTTCCAGAATTCAATTTTTGTGGCATGTTTGGTTCAGGAACAAAACTTGAAGCAACTGCTCTGATTTCTTCAGTACTTTTGAACCTGAAAAAAAAAACATTTTTTCTCAGGGTTCTGAAGGATACTGATGCAAGGTGTGAAATATCATCCCACAGCAGTCCTGTGGGATTCATGTATATCATCAATGACTCAGCAACCAAAGTGACTTCAGTCTTTAGACCCAAACATGGTTTGCATGGATTTTAGAGTGCAACCATTTTTCCTCTCACATATGTCTATTCTAATCTGTGTTTTTTACTCATTTGCTCCCAAATGTTTTCTTTGTTTGGAGTCAGTGCCATCGGCTGACTGCACTTCATTTGTATCTGTGTTAAAAACTCGGAACGCACAGTGATTGATTGCTGTTTCAGAACGTATTTAGACTGGCAAAATCATTTTGTTCGGTCCACAAATTTGTTTCGGATCGAGTCCTAAAGATTGCATTTGGTCTGTCTTCAGACTGGCGTCTTTGGGAGATTCTGTTTCAAACCAAAGCTTGTAAACAAAACCACGTGACTAAAGATCTCTTCTGTCATTGGCCAGGAAGTATGACGAGAGTCAAAACAGCAAGAGGAAGTTGGAGGAGAGACACAGAAAAGTATGTAAGAAGCGTTTTCAAATGTTCTAAAAAGCAAACAGGTGGCCCAGTTATTTCCTCTCAACACGACATTTAATGCTTTACATTTGTCCACGGCTCATGCACCTACGGCAGCCCTCCACCAGTCGGGGCTTTATGGCAAAGTGGCCTGACGGAAGTCTCTCCTCTGTGCAAGACACATGAAAGCCTGAATGGAGTTTGCTAAAAAAACACCTGAAGGACTCCAAGATGGTGAGAAATAAGATTCTCTGGTCTGATGAGACCAAGATAGAACTTTTTGGCCTTAATTCTAAGCAGTATGTGTGGAGAAAAGCAGGAACAGCTCATCACCTGTCCAATACAGTCCCAACAGTGAAGCATGGTGGTGGCAGCATCATGCTGTGGGGGTGTTTTTCAGCTGCAGGGACAGGACGACTGGTTGCAATGGAGGGAAAGATGAATACGGCCAAGTACAGGGATATCCTGGACCAGAACCTTCTCCAGAATGTTCAGGACCTTCCAGCAAGACAATGACCCTAAACACACAGCTAAAATAACCAAGGAGTGCAGTCGGCTTGTGATCGAAGGATTGCAGGTTCGATTCCCGCCTTGCCCGCCCATTTGTTGAAGTGTCCTTGGGCAAGACACTGAACCCCTCATTACCTCTGATGGAAGGTTGGCGCCAGTGTTCGGCAGCGGAGCCACCATCAGTGTATGAATGTGTGTGTGAATGGACTGTGACTGTAAAGCGCTTTGGTTCTTCAATGAAGGTAGAAAACTGCTATATAAGTAAACGCCATTTTCACAACAACTCTGTGACTGTTCTTGAATGGTCCAGCCAGAGCCCTGACTTAAACCCAATTGAGCATCTCTGGAGAGACCTGAAAATGGCTGTTCACCAACGTTTGACCATCCAACCTGACAGAACTGGAGAGGATCTGCAAGGAGGAATGGCAGAGGATCCCCAAATCCAGGAGTGAAAAACTTGTTGCATCTTTCCCAAAAAGACTCATGGCTGGATTAGATCAAAAGGTGCTGCTGCTAAATACTGAATACTTAGGACCATGTGATGTTTCAGCTTTTCTTTTTTGATAAATCTGCAAAAATGTAAAAGAATTCGATGTTTTTGTCAATATGGGGTGCTGTGTGTACATTAATGAGGAAAGAATGAACTTAAATGATTTTAGCAAATGGCTGCAATATAACAAAGAGTGAAACATTTAAGGGGGTCTGAATACTTTCTGTACCCACTATATGGGCTGATCACCATGATAGGTTCAGTTCAGAGAGAAAGTTCACCTCTTCCTGCTTGTTTTTGTCCACATCATAAAGGAAAAGTTTGTTTTGAAGAAGCCTGCACGTAAAGAACATTGTGACCGGAACTTCTTCCAGAAACACCCAGGAGCCAATCAGAATAGAGTATTCACCTGGACCGCTTAAAATGCAGAAACACAATGTTTGTTTTTTATGGCTGTATATCAACATCTTTGTTTTCTTGGAGTTATACTGCATATATAAAAGTCTTTACAGTTCTGCTTATCTTACTGTTGATGAACATTTGTTGTTTTTCTAATGCACGTCAAAGAGAATTGCAAGACAACCAAGAAGAAATTCATGATTTGACTCTGCGGCAAAAGTGCAGTTTCAGTGTCTTTAATTTTATTGAATTGTAGTTTTCAAGATGCCATATATGGTTGACTTCACTTTACGTGATACTGGGAAGCAGCTACAGAATAATCTGTCACAATGAAAACATGACTTGATTGTTCAAAGATGCTGGAGTCATAACAAGTCATTTGGATGGCACTTTCATTGACACAAAACCTTGCTTTTGAAGAACAAATGATCAATTTTAATGAAGGAACTTGCTTTTGAAGTATGAAGTGTCCATTGACTTTCCATTTTGAAAAAGTGACTCGATTTTGAAGGTTTTCTACCATGTTTGGCAGTTTGCACTAATTGCTTTGAGAAACGCCTAAGCAGTGGTGCATTTTCTTCTTTTTTTTAGCTTCTCCTTACCAATAGCTGAGCAAACAGATTTGAGCTGAGAGTCTCTTGTGTTGGACAGATTTTATTGTTACAATCGAGGGTTACAAATCTTTGGACACACAAGGTGTATATTTGTATAAACCCCTTTTGTAAGTAAGGCTAAACTTGTTTTCATTTTCCATATGTTTGTATCCTCTTTTGTTGAAACAGACAAAAAAGAAGATGAGGGAAAAGGAGAGGGATTAAGGGGGGGGGGGGGGGGGGAACAAAAGACAGGAAAAAGAGTTAAAGATTATTGATGATTACAGGGAAGGGGGGGTAGAATAATAAAACAACAGGCAACAAAGATGCTGGAAGTTTGTAATCATCACACTCAGGTGTGAATGTTTGTCTAAAATGGGCGGGGCCTGTCCACACAGTCAGATGTTTCAAACATACCTGTTGGCTCCAAGAGTCTTCACATACAAACCTGTCAACATGTACGCAATACAACTACAGTTCACAAACACACTAATGCGTACAAACCTTCACATATAAAGCATTTCATTCTGTCACGTATACTGTTTGTGCAAAGGTGAGCAGACACCTGTGTTCAGGTGAGTGTTTATATTCAATTCAATTCAATTCAATGTTATTTCTATAGCCCAATATCACAACCATAGCCGTCTCATTGGACTGACATCAGTACAATGCAAGAACAAAAAGTCAAACGTGTAAAAGTAAACAATAGCTGGTTGTAAAACAGACTAAGCTGAACAAACATCTCTGACCTCACACCCTCCTTCTTGGTGAGGAAAAACTCATAAAAACCCCTCTCTCTCCTTTGGGAGGAAAAAACTAAGAAACCTCAGGGTTTCCCACATAAAGGAGAGATCCTCACCCCGGACGGGTGCATGGTGAAATGTTAAAATAGAAATAAAGGAGGGATAGTTCCCGATCATCCCAACACCAAGACATTGGTGCATTTTCTAATACTGTTATGAGAAATGCACCAAAGCGACTGAGAAAAACTGTAATGTAAATAAAGGACTTTCATCACAGTAGAACATTTTTTATTTATAACCTCTCTGACAATATGGTGTGGACAGTATGAAAAAGCAAGAGCAAGTTTCCTGCATCCACCTAACTGAGGTGCTGTGACTGCAGTATGACATGAAGAGCGAGAAGTTAATCTGGGTCAATAAATCCACATTTTTTTATTCAGTTTTCAAACCAGTTTTACTTAATGAATATTTATTTTTTGCTACCAAGTAAAAAAAAAGCTAACAATTTTCTAAAAACACTGCTTTAGTAGGCCTGCAATAGCGACCTTTCTAGGGGGATCCCCACCTTCTCCCGACAGCAGCTGGCAAAGGCTCCTGCAACCTTGTAACTTTCAGAAAATGGATGGATGGATGAAATCAGCCCAAATAGAAACTGGCATGCAGGTTGTGGGACATCCAACAATACATACATCCTAGCATGTGATTTACTGCAATGTTTCTGTGAGAGAATGAAAAAGCTGAATTCAGTTTAAAAATGCCAGAGTTTCTCTGCTTCTACAAAAAACATCCACTGTTACTTTTGTTGAGGAAACTAAAGAAGTATCTGAGATGTTGATGTTTTTATCGCTCCATCAGATACTTCATCACTCATCTGCTGAGAACAGCCAGTGCTCCCAGCGGAAGAGCACTTGTGCCTTCATTTCATGCTTCTTCTTAGAAGAGTTGTCAGGTTACATGTATTTCAACGGAGTGAATACTGCCTGACAAAGCAGCAGACCAGCAGGAAACCTCCCTCTAATGAAAGGAAATATTTCCTTCAGATAGACAAATGAGGGAGATTAACAAAAATATAGACAAGGTTTGCTGGCTTGTACATTACATTTCTAAAATTTGGGACGTTAGATGTATTGAATCTTACAAAAATTTCAAACTCATTTTAAATGAGGATCAGAAAATAATTTTGATGCATTACATTTTCTACGGCTGTACTCTACCTGGAGATGTGTAAAAGTCCAAAACCATAAGTGATAAAAACAATCAGCTCAGAGTCAGACAATGTGTCCTTTGGCTAGAGTCCTCCACATTAGTGTGAACATCAGTGGTCAAGACAGACATGCAGCTGAAGCAGATGATAAAGTGACTTGCTCCAGAGCACAGCATTAGTTTCTCCATCTATGAATGACCACTCAATCTTGTCTGTCCTCCCAGGTGTTCTGCAGCTCTTTGCCATTTCCCAGGGAGTCATTGGTGTCAAAGGAGTTTACAGTAACAGATTCCTGGCCATGAATAAGAGAGGATGGCTGCACGCCACAGTAAGTATCTAACAAGTTTTTAGCTGGATTCTCAGGCTGACTCTCTTCTGCAGGACTTTGTTGCCTAATCACTGATGGTTATGATTTGTAAATTAGTCATCACAGGAAACCTCTGCAGGGGTGAACCCCACTTGCAGTTCATTTTTTTCTGATCTGAGGTGGGGCATGAGATGCATGACTCACATCTCTAATAATACTGATTAGTTTCAAATGAAACTAATCAGTATATTAAAATGAAAAGGCTGATCTCACTGGAAGAAGAGCAGACAACTTTAAAAAAGATTTTAAAAAATCCCACAGGTCCCCCGCTGCCTAATATGGAGTCCTGGAAACAGCACAGCACACCGCTATGAGCAAAACTCTGCACAAAATTTTGTCCCAAATATTTTTTTAAACTTTAAATGAAACCTCAAACATCGTCTTAAATCAAATGTTTAAACACATAGAAAACGTTTGTTTTACATGGTAAATTTATCACATGAAGCTAAAAGTATTTAATAACCTATTAAAGAGTAATATGAGGAAGAGTTTATTTCATTACACAACCTGAGTTGCTGGTATGATGTCAAAAAAGTAAGCAAAGCTGTGCCTAACAAATCTCTTTTGTAGATGCTTTTAGTGAGAACACACAATCTGCTGGAATGGTGTCTGTCCTGCTCATGGCCGTTTATACCTTTGTGGGGGCTCTAGGCAAGATGCTGTTTAGGGCCCTTCATTTTGTAAAACTGTCATAAAAATGTTCCTCCCAAGAGATTTCTCCCCTCTGTTCTACTAAAATAGCCCAATTTATGACACTTCATAAGCAGAAGAGGCTGCTTTTAAATTGAGCCACTCAGTTATGTTAAACTGATTAAAAAAACACTATAAAACAAGGAATTGAATCCTCTACATATCAATAAATAGAAGAAATTTAGCATTAAAAATATTTTAAATAAGAAAACCCAATTAAACAAGTGCAATAAAACAACAAATTAACACTTAAAATAATAATTATCTTTGTCCCACACTTTTCATAACAGCTAATGATAACATTATTTACAGTCACAGTGGTTTGTACTTAAAATATCTTCTTCCTACCTTTTTTTTTTTCAAAGTCATCAAGTTAAGTCTGCTTTATCTTTTCTTTATTGACAAGGGTTTTTGAAAATAGTAATAATGAAAGCGTCTACCATCTTAAAATCAGACGTAAAATCAGAGCTAATCTGAAATGTCCTGCTACTCCTAAAGCTCCTAAAGAAATCAGAGTACTGATCTGTCAAGAGTCTGAGCTCTGTCACCCTCTCTGGTCACCGCCGACCCTCATCTTCTGAATACTGACACTATGTCCCCCAGCTTCCCCATGAACAGATCCCAGATACTGCACATCTGACGCTCAACTAGAATCATCTACAGGACACATAAGCAGCACACAGAACCACTCTCAGCGCAAAGTATTGCTAATGCCATTCAGCCTGCATACCGAGCAGTTTATCCTGATCTGATCACCTGTTACCTGACCCTGTTTTGTATTTGACTCTGCCTCTTTGCCGCCTGCCCCGACCTTTGCCTGGACTCTCACTCTGATTTAGCGGTGTGCTGAGCTTTGCTGCTGTCTCCCTGTCTGAGTGAATAAAACCTGCTGCATGTGGAACCAGCCGTCTGCTTGTTTGTGACACAGTCAGCTGGATCAAAAACAGACTGATGTCCATGTAAAGTGCAGATGGTGAAGCTTTCACTTCAGAGAGAAGTCCTGAGCTTCCTGGAGCTTCTTGGTCAGGATGCAGGGAAGATCAGTCCGGCTCAGTGTTTAGATCTCCAAAATGTTAAAGAATTTCTTCTGCAAAGACAAAGCTCATTAGATCTTTGAGCAAACTACATCATAGTGGACATTCCTGTGTTATTATTACAGTGATGTGGCAGTAATACAGGAAAAAAATAAATGAATGAGTTTTTATTTATTTATTTATTTTTTACTTGTCCTGTCCAACAGCTGAGCAGACAGATATGAGCTGAAAGCCTCTTGCATTAGACAGATTTTACTCTTACAATCGGGGGTTATAAATCATTGGGAACACAAATTGTATGTTGGTATAAGCCCCTTTTGTAATTTAAACAAAACTTTATTAATATTAATTTTGTTTGTGTTCTTTTTGTTGGACCGGACGGAAAAAGAAAGGGGGAAAGGGAGACGGTGGATAATAGATTTTAGAGGATGACTAATGGAAAGGGAAAGTAGAGTTGCGAATCTACAGGCAACAAAATGCTGGAGCTTATACCCATTAAAATAGTGAGTGTTGGTCTAAAATGGGCGGGGCCTGTCCACACACTCAGCTGTTACAAACATACCTGCCGGCTCCAAGAGTCTTCACAAACTTGTCCACATCCAGTTCACACACACACTTGTGCATACCAACCAACACATGCAAAGCACTACCTTCTGACACGCACACCATTTGAAGGTGCAAAGGTGAGCCGACGCCTGTACTCAGGTGAATGTTATGTTAAGCTGAAGTGGATGAAGGAATGAAAAGAAAAAAAAAGGAGGGAGAGCTCCCAGACATCCCCACACCAAGACCCCCGCCGAGGCCACACCAGGGCCCGCCCCCGCACCCATACTGTGGGGTCAACGGAGGAGATCCGCCCGCCAGGCAGCCCGGCCAAGCACCCAGACCAGGGACCGCAGGACCACCACATGGGCCCCCAACACCCGAGAGCAGTGAGGTACGGAAGCGCAGAGTGCAAGGCCCGGCCCAGCCAGGAGAGCAGCCCTCCCACCGCGCCAGGCGGCCCAGCACGGGGACCCACCCCCGAGAGCCCCACCACCCCAGACAAGCCGCCCACCACCACCCAGGAGTTCTGAGCATTCCCCCACCCCAGCCCGAGGTACGAGCCAGGGTCCCCCAAGGGAGACCCGCACCGAAGCTCCAGGCAGCTGCGGAGATCCAGAAGAGAGCACAGCGGGGGTCAGCTACCCCCACCTAGAGGAGGGATGACCAAGAGAAGTGGGGGTCCCCGAAGGTGTACATAGCCTGACCAGGCTATCCTATGTTGTGACTTAGAAGGGGCCCGGCACCCGAGGGTAAGGACCAGAACCCGCACCACAAGGACACAGACACCCTCCAGGCTCAGATGGAATATGATCCCCCGCTCATGGACTTGCCAGAGGACAAAGGGATCCCTCTCCCTGCGTGGGGAGGGGGCTGCCGGGCCCAGGAGGCCGACCCCCAAGAGACGCGGCCGCCGCTGCTGAAGGTCCTGTTCCCTCCACCGGGGATGGGGTAGGGGACAGAAGATCAGTAGTCCCACCTTCCTTGTGTAATGTATTTGTGTCTGTGTTGAGGTGTGTTTTTTGTGGTTGAAGGGTGTGTGTAATAAAGGGTGCAGTTAAAATTGGCGAGCAGGGCACTGAGGACATCTCCTGATTGCTTACAGGGATGTCCAATCACCCTCTCACCAAGGAATCCTAAATGTCTACGGTGCAGTTAAAATTGGAGGGTAGAGCACTATGAGGACATCTCCTGCTTGCTGGCAGTGATGTCCCAGCACCCCCCCACCAAGGGTCCTACATGTCTAAGGTGCATTTAAAACCAAGAGAAGGGGGCGAAACTGTGCGGAGACCATGGGAGGGGGGACCACTGCCAAGTGGCTCGGCCCCTCGAGGTATTCCGCAAGCACGCCCCCCCTCCAACCTAATAAGTGTTCGTATGAGGAAGGAGGGGAGGTCGGGGACAGCTACCAGACTGACCCCCGATGGTGAAACAACTGTCCCCCCCCCCCCCCCCCCCCCCCCCCGCCCCCCCCACGGCAGAGGCCCCCCCGCCCGAAAGCCGACCCCCCAGGCCCCACCCCCCCCACCCCCAAGGGTCCCATACTGGTGGTGGACCCCCCCCTCTTACCCACGAATGAGTTTTTATATTACATATTGTGACTGTAGTGTCTCTTTTGTGTAGCTTTTACATAAGTACAAAAGGTGTACTCCTAAAAACTCTTAAAAGCATTCCCTTTTAAGAGTTTATTATTTTTTAACAATAACTTATAGGCTGTACTGTCTAAAATAAAATACCAAATTATGATGACAAATGATTCACTGCCACAATATTCTAAAGCAGTCAATACCATTCCTGATAAAATATTTCCATAAGGTTTCTTTGAATTTTGAAACATTAGCAAACTTCTAGTTAGAGGAGAGTAAGTTAATCCTAAATAAAGCTAAATTAACTGTAAGTGTGGAAAAAGGGGAAAAATAACTTTCACGGAGTTAGTGCTCTGTCATTAGTAAAGATTACAACATGTCATGTTAGAAACTGAAGGAATGGCTCTGGATACTTTGGATTTTATGCGGTGCCATAAAAGTGCCAAAGTAGTTGTTTCTGCCAGAAATTACCCTATTTTTGACAATAATGAAAAATTATCTGTTGGCTTATGCTTCCACAACAAAATAAGTTTCATATATTGAGTTTCTTATCCTATATTAGCCAAACAGCACTCAGTTTTTTGTCACTGATAACTACCTTAGCATGACACCAGTGTCCAATGCTAGCTAATAGCTAGCAAGACAACAAACTCCTCGGAAAAAAAACTATCTGCAGTATCTACATTTATCTACAGTCCATATCACCAATAACAACTTACTTTTATCCTTTTCCCTGTTTTCTTCATCACTTTTCTTTTTGTGTTTTCCCACACTGCTAAGATAACTTCATGTTGTTACATTGTTAGTTTTATTTTTATACCTCTCTAATGGGACTGTTAGCTGACTATCATTTCATACCTGAGAAAGTCGCCGTTTACGTCACTAACTGAGGGACAGTTCAGTTCAACGACCTAATGCCCTTAACATCAGCCACAGCTGAATATTTCAGTTTATTTCATTTAAATTCAATGTTTCTACGTAATCATTTAAGGGGTTAAAAAACACAAGACATAGCTACAAGTAACTGACATAATAATTCTCCTCACGACAGAATGAACATGCAGCTTTGGGACCCCATAGTGGCTGGGGGCCCTGGGCAACCACCTAGTTTACCTGTAGAAAAAAAACAGGCCTGGTCCTGCTTTTTTTGTGGCCCCCGCCATAATAGGAATTTAATGTTAGTGCGGTTGACGAGTAGTGGAAGCTGATAAAGGTAGAATATTGCATGAATTAGGGGTGTCAAATTATCGTGTTAATTGCGATTAATTAATTACAGGTTTTTTAGCTTGTTAGTTTTTTGTTATCCCCTTAATCAAATTTTTGCATTGGATGGTTACTTCTGTGTCAATGCACCTGGGGGAGCATCATCTTGCTCTTACCATGGTCATTTAAGAAAAATATAAATATTAAATAAATTATTAGAACTTCCATCCTGTTGTTTGTCCTATTGTTCTGCTTAAAATGCGGTGTGTCACTTTTTAATGGTCACAGCTCAGTGCACTGCGCGCATGGTCCGTGCTCTGGTCTAGTATCTTTTTGAGAGAAGTGATTGTCATGACAAGTAAAAAAAAAGCATCATTTTAGAGGTTCACCTGGCTGAAATTCATTTCTTAGCGCTTGTTTTTGTCCATACGATGAAGCAAAATTTTGATTTAAATTACAAAGTCTAAATACTTCAATTCCTCTGTGGTGTTTCATTTCTTCCTTCTTAGATTCTCTTCTCTATTTCTTTTCTGCTTCATCCCACTCTTTAGAAATATTTAGCTCACCAAACAGGTTAAAGGAAACTGTAAAATCCCTCATGTCTTTTCTACTGTCTACAGCAGTAGTGGAGGATTTGAAGTATCTAGGGTCAACAGGCACTGTAAACGAGCCACGACTCACGATACAGGCCACCATATGTGACTCACAGCCACAGGTGGACTCACTGGTCTGCCATTCTTGACTAACGGGTCTCTGGATCGTGAGCCGGCTCATCATAGCTTCATTATTTTATGTGTCTCATTCTATAACTCAATTCCATAACTCCATAACTAGTTCTACCTTTACAAAGGAAAACTTGTTCCTTCCTCCCCAAGACTCTCCTGCACAACCATGAGAAAAACATTGTTTTCTGTTTCTTTGAAATTCTTGTAGCCGATTTTCTTGTGTTTCACACACGTTGTGTTACAAAGGTCCAGCTGCATCATCATCCCGTCCTGTCCGAAGGTTTGCGCCACTCAGAGAGGGGTTTTGTGTTTTCAACCATGAAAACACTGAAAGCTCAAATCTAACCACAGCAGCTTGAGTTCTAACTAGCTAGCAGCGGCCAGATTAACAAGTCATCTGTGGGGGCTTTGGCCAGCAGGAAGGAAGCCCCCTGTTAGCATAGGAGCAGCAGATGAATTCCTGCCTGGGATTCCTGATAATGTGCAGAGAAATGAGTCACAAACTGAAAATGATTATATAGAGCAAACAATCAGTTGCAGTCAGAAAGCTGGGCCGTCTGTGAGCAGGGATTTATGCTGACTGGCCCCCCTGTGTTGTTTGTTGAAGCTGTATCAGTGAGGATCAGTGCTCCCTCTAAGGGACTCGCAGGCTCAGAAATGTACCTTTGTGGCTGTATTAGATAATCAGCACACATGCTCAGTTTTGGTTTCTGAGTTTTTCAGACCTTAGGAAATGTTGCTGGGGCCAAAGCTCGGTCCAAATAAGATTTTAAAAAGCCTAGCTCGTGATTCTGAATCTGATTGTCCATTGGTCAACAGGTATCAGAGTGCTTTCAAAATAAATCCCAGCTTTCCACCTCTAACCAGCAGTTCAGGACTCCAGTGGCGTCTTATTTTGGAAGGCGGTCTGAAGTACAGAAGATGCCTTTATACACAAACTCTTTGGTCAGACCCAGAAACATCCACGTCATGGTTTCACCTGCTGCATTTGTGCTTTAACGTTGAGTCAAAATGGCTCAATCAAAACTTAAGTGACTTATCTCAAGGTAAGCATTGAACAATGTCAGTAGGGTCTCACCTTTATATGGTGTTTAGCTGCCAGATTGGGATAGATTTTTTTATATTACCCTATGAAACAATTTTAGTGTCTAATCATTTTACTTAGTAAAGTAGTTAATAAAGTGGCCAGACTTCATTGAAACTTCCTATAAAGAGACCCACCAGTTTCAATTTGCAAATAATTACAAAACAATGAGAAAAGCCATTTTTTTACCTTTGGTCTATATGAAAAAAATAGATAAATTGACCAAAAAAATCATTTACATCTATAATGCCTCCAATCATCAAAGATGATGGCATGGATGATAAGCAACAGTTTGCATGACTGGATGAACTGGACTCTGTGAATAATCCAGGAAATGTTCTAAACCCGTGGAAACTCTTTCTGTGGATCACAGGGTTGCTGGAGCCTATTCCAGCTACATTGGGCAAAGGCAAGGTACAACCTGAACAGGCTGCCAGTCTGTTGTGGCGCCACTCACTCAAAATTGTATCTAGGGACAATGTTGAATCATCAATTAACCAATGAAGCATGTTTCTAACTTGTGGGAGAAAGCCGGAATTCCCGGGAGAAAACCCAAACATGCACAGGGAGAACAAGCAAACTTCACACAAGAGGTTTCATCTGCGATTTGAACTAGAGCCTTCCCAATGTACAGCAAGAGTGCTCACCGCTACAACACAGTGCAGCCCTGTAAATAAACTAACTTGTACAAATCATTGTGAAAATATTCACTCTCTCATTTTAAGTTACAGGGTGGTCTGCAGAGGTTTTCCTGGACAAACAACCAGCTGCATTTCTTCTAAGTATTTGATGAATAGACACAGATCCGTCACATGATGTGGACACGTGCCGAGACTATTTTTGGTTGGACTGGGGCTTCAGATGTTCCAGTGTCTTTTGTCTCTCCCCCCTTCTTGTTTTGGGATTAAGCAAATGATTTTTTTCATTTCTTCTGTTAGTCACAGACTCTTCGTGAATAGAGCTCCATCATCACTAAGACACACAGTGCTTTGCAGTCACAGGTCCCGTTCACACACACACACACACACACACGCACACCCACACACACACACACGCACACAGACAATCATAGAAACATTTTCCTTTTAGGACAAAAAAAAATCACTGTGACTTTGATGTAAAGATCCTTCTTATTTTATTGTAGTTTGCAAGCATTTTAAAGCTTTTTTGGACATTTTATAACCAATCAATCATTTATGACTTTATGTTTTGATGGAAAGTCTAACTGAGGCATTTTTTAAATGAAATTACATCTACAGTTTTTGCAGTGAGTAAGAACGAAACATAAAATAGTTGAACTTAACAACTACCAATATGAACTCATGAGCACACTCTACATTGATTTTTACACAAAAAAAGTGACATACATTTGTGATAAAGATTAACCTGATGCAGAGCTCGGTGCTGCCTCACCTCACAGCCTACACTGCAATTGAACAGGAAATGTGAAAAATACAGAGATCTTGAGAATAAACAGGATTACAAGGATTCGAGGATTAGCTAAACTAGCATTTATAACACAGATTGTTGGACAAATATGGATTTCATCTGTCAAGAGTCAGTGTCTCCCCTCTGGTTACGGGCAGGAGCCATCTCCAGAGTACTGACTGCACTCAATCACCCCAGCACACAGTGTCCGGATGCCGCCCACCTGACTCTATAATCTGCTTATCAGTCACTGGACACTTAAGCACTGCTCAGTGCGAAGTATCGTTTGTGCCTTTCAGCCTACATACCAAGCATTAATGTTGGACCTGATCTTCTGTGTACCTGACCCCACTAAGTCTCTCACTCTGCTTCTTTGCCGCCTGCCCTGACACTTGCCTGGACTCTGACCCTGATTTAGCTTTGTGGACTTTTAGTCTGAGCTTTTGCTCCTGTCTGAGCTGATAAACCTGCTGCATTTGGAACCAGCCTTCTGCCCGTTTTGTGACATTATCATTGGTATTCATCTCATGATGGCAGGTGAGACGCTGCCTTATCTGATTCCTCTGACTGCATGCCCTGATATAAATGTATACAAGTCAAAATGTATTTGTAAAATTGTATTCATAAAAAATGTCCAATTTGCATTAATTGATAATGTCTCAAAAATGTCTGGCAGGAAAGCTGGGACTGATTACCCCCAGAATAGCTGGCCTTCAAATACATTTTAACTTCCATATCTTTGTAAGTGACCCCTACCTCTGCAGTTCACTGAACTCAGACCCCCCCCGTCATACCCTTTGTGACACAAACCTAAAATACTTGCTTACATGGAGATAATATTCTCAATGCAACATGTTCACAAATAGTTGTGTTGTTGTCACCTGCATTTCTGACGATAGAACTGATGTAACAGTGATTTAAAGCATGTTTCTCCAATGCAAAGTACCGATGACATCTCATAGGAAAATTGTAATTCAAACTCCAGAAGGATTTTACATAGTTCTTCCCTGTCATTAGGTGTTTTTTTTAAGTATCAAACACATTTTTTCTTTCAAGAAAATATGTATTTTCCTTTTCAACATGACTGAATGTGTTGAATGTCATGAAGCATTCTTCATGCTCAACACTAAGCTCTCTGCACAGTTGAAGGCACAGAAGAGCCAAATTTCAAAAATACATTTTTGGGCGTCCTAAAAAGGCACGGAGCAGATGTTGTGTTTTCCTGCCTTGAGGGACACCAAATGTGAAACTCAAACAATGTTTGCATTTGAAGCTAAAGAAAAGTCAATTTAAAAGACTGGCTAGTTAATCAGAGACTGAAGATGGTTAAGCAGCTTATCAGAAGTTTGATTTTAACAATATATCCAATAGATCTCTGGAATCTGGCTGGAGCTACGCAGCATTGCACAGTTCCTTTATGGTCTGCATGCCAGTGAATGCCTACGTGCCTCTGTGTGTGAGAGCATACATGCATGACATAGTGGGTTTGTTTCCAAACGTCTCATTCCCTGACTGGAACCAGAGCTGCTGTGTGGCTAAGTTGTAACATTCTGTGAAATCACTTCTACCCACCCATAGCAATCATTCTGTAGTATGGAGCAATTTTCTAGTCATCCTTTAAAACAACAGCCAAAAGGAACGTCACTCTGAGAAACTTTGTACTTTCTCTGCAGCAGCCGCAATGGCCTGTCTTCTGACTGACATGTTTACCAAATGCTGTAATGGCATCATTTTCTGCTGTGCTGCATTTATCAGCAAAGCAGAACAGTTTGTTTTACTTTAAAATGGCTGGAGTTGTACAGGAAAGTTATACTGCACTGGAAAACAGGCATCTTGGGTACATTGTCAAAATTTCCCAGCTCAGATATTTTTAGTCACAAAAGAAGAACATGGACTACATTTCTGCATGTATTTCTTAACATGTTGTACAGTGTAAATTAGAAACAGATACTTTTATATCCTAATATTGTCCCAAGTGTTCTGGATTTGTTTGGAAAAAGTACATTTCAAGAAGAGCGTGTTGGGGAAAAAAAATGATCGGGAAACAATTTTTCAACAAACTGAGTTGAAGCATCAACAATAGGTGCATATTCCTTTGATCTGGATTGGTTATAATGATTTCTGAAAAAAATGTATGTCTGCTTATGTGATTAATATACACTTCATCTTTGGTTTATGGATCCTTACAGATTTTAATGACCTGAATCTGCATTGACTGATCAGAGGCTAAGAACCGGATAATGAAAATTTAGGTAAAGAAGATAAAATAAAAAAAATCTTAAGGTCTTAGACTGCCCAATGAGCCCTTAGAGGAAAAGTGTTCCTTTTTTTCTACAGGCATGCTGCAAGTGACAGGTCATAGTGAAAAATTAAAACAATACGTAAGTGTAATTAGTAACGCTGAAAGAGGTGAGACGTAAGTGTACCATATGGTTTTTACTTTTTTTTTTCAACCCCACTAAATCTTGCAGACTGCACAAGAGACCTGGTGATAAGTATAAGTTCCTTGTGGTACAGCTGGATTTGTAGAAATGAGTAAATTAGACAATCTGAGGATAGTTGTGTTGACATCCTACAGGTACTTTTTTTATCATGTTCACACCTCTTTCATATAGGTGTGTGCAGTATTTGTGCGAGGTCAGCAAAGAGATAGTGAGTGCACCTTATTAATGACTAGAGTGTAACATAAGGGCATCGTACGACATAATCACCTACATGTCATAAGTGCGTGCAATTTACATAATTCTTACAATTACTTCAGGATACACTTTAAAACATTTTTAAACTTGTCCTGCCAAGCAGCTCAACAAACAGATCATTTGACTGTTACATTAGGGGATTATGAATCTTCTGACACACAAGGTGTAAAAAAGTATAAAACTGTTTTGTGTTTGACGCTAAACTTTATATTTATGATGTTTGGATACATTTTTTGATGAGAGTGGAATGTTAGAGGTGGAGGGGGGGGGTACAAAAAAAAAGGGGAGAATATATCTGCATATTCCTTTTGATCTGAACAGGTAATAACAAAAACTTTTTGGCCAAAGGTGAGGTAGCAGTGTTAGCCAGGGCACCCAGACACCTTCATAGGGTAGCAGACTGAGGAATTCCACTTCAGCCACCAGAGCAGGGCCGGAAAAACCGCCCCAGAAACCCCCAGCACCAGAGAACAGGAGGGCACAAAATGCAAGCTCCAGACCAGCCAGATGAGCAGCCCTTCCGCTGCGTCAGGGGGCCCAGCATGGGGCCCAATCCACTGGAGAGCTCCCCCAGCTCCAGACAAACAACTCACCACACCTGGGAGTTCTGAGCATCCCCCCACCCCAACCCCAGGCACGAATACAAGATACATCTACCACATGCACAACAACGGTACGTTCCATTTTCATGATGTTCCATGAGGTGGTGGTACAAGCCTGAAGGGACCTGTGAGACAGACCTCCAATCTTCTTAAGATGCAGCTGCTCCTCTCTACGACCCTCCACAGGTCCAGAAACCCAAAAACCAGCAGTGCCTACATGAGTTGCCCACTGTACAGATACATTAGATTAAGCCTTAAGATGGAAGCATCCGTCTCCTTTCACCTGAGTTAAAAATCACAAAGGTGAAACACTTTTGAAGAACTATATCCTAATATTGTCATAAGTCTTCTGGATTTGACTGGAAAAAGTAAATTTCAAGAAGAGTGTGTTGAAAAAAATGATTGGGAAGCAGTTTTTCAATAAACTAATTTGAAGTATTATAAACAAGTGCATATTCCTTTGATCTGAACAGGTTATAAAGACTTCTGAAAAAAATATGCCTTATGTTATGCTTATGTTATGTTATGCTTATGTTATTAATTTGTACTTCATCATTGTCATTTAATTTTTTTTATCCTTGTAGATTTTAATTACCTTAATCTGTAATTTAATTACCTTAATACTTAATGCGGAGTATTAACCTCTGCTGTCACTCTCTCCTCCACGTCTGCATCAGCTGCTTTGCATCATCTTCATCAGCATCATCTGTTATAAGCCTTATCTGGACTCCTCTCCACGCGAAGCATTGTTTTTACTCTAAGCAATCCTAAGCATTCTTAGTTTTTGCCTTTTCGTGTTTTTGACCTCGCCTGTTTACCCGTCTCCCTGCCTAGCTCCATGTTTGACTCCTGCCTGTCCATTGACTACTCTTTTGTGTATTGCCCTGTCGGCCTTGTTTGCTATCAAACTCATCTGTCTTCATATGGATCCAAATGCTTCCATGTCATCGTTACAATATGTATTTTCCTACCAATTTCATGACTAATTATCATCAGTTTGATACAACTATATGTAGATATATATTTCTATTGCTTGTTTTTCTTTAGTTTCATTTATTTTTTTTATTTGATTGTTTGAAATAAACCATGAGTAGGCCCTCACTCATTTACCATGATTCCTTTGTTTATACTGTCTCCTGGTAGCCCACAGCCACTTACAACCTCAATCTAACATTAGCGGTGCAACAAAAATGGCGAGTAATTTTGGAGCTATCCAGCAGTACAGTTCTGAGCCACATTCCAGCTCAGACGAGGAAAACAAACGCATTCATGGATCTATTTGTCTGCAAGTGGATGAATCCGAATGGAGCAGAGAAGAGAGCTTAGTCTGTACGTAACATCTCCAAGCTTTTTAAAACTGTTTTTTTTTTTTTGCTCCAGATTCACAATGATTTGAATAAAGAAGTACTTAAAAATGCAGTTTTATTCTTTTTTTTTCTTTTGTTTTTGTTTTTCATATGTAGTCTATCATGAGAAAATGCTACAACAACATCTAAAAAAAACAACTAAAAACATTTTTATCGAAGTGGGCCTTTAACAAAAAAAAAAGGAAAAAAATCTTTGATGATTGACATATGTGCTGTTGAATAAACCACTGCAGTTCAACACGTGTAGAAAATGTATGCTTTCAGCTGCACTACTATCAGAGAGCGGGCAACTCTGCCCATCACTTAGTGTGAGAAACACCAGCCAGTGTCCATAACATTTTAGCTGCTTGACAAAGATGATGAAGACAAGTCTCGTTAAAAAATCTTTTATTGGCATGTTCACAACACGTTTTCAACTGTTAAGGATTTGTAAAGAGCTGCTTGAAAAATACTGGTTACATTAATTGAAGGCTTTCAAAAAACTTGAATAAATACTCAGGAACTTCTGATAAAAAGTTGAAGGATTTCTGTTCAAAATCAGAAGAAAGAGATAAGCTACAAACTTCTGATGCTTTTGATTTTTCTTCTATGATTTCAGGAATGGTTCTCGGATGACTGCAAGTTCAGAGAGAGATTCCAGGAGAACAGTTACAACACTTATGCCTCAGTAGTACACAGGAACCACAAGACTGGCCGTGAATGGTTTGTGGCTCTCAACAAGCGGGGAAAAGCAAAAATGGGTTCCAGTCCACGAGTCAAATCCCAGCATATCTCCACCCACTTCTTACCCAGGGTCAGCTTTCATGAGGATCAAATCGGCTTCTCGATCATAGACAGGAACAAAGAAAGGAGGGAAACTCTCCCTAAAGCACCACAGGCCAAATCAGTCCAAGCAAGAACGGCACCAAGACGCACACAAGTCAAGTACTGGCCCAAGTACAGATTTGGATAGTTGTATGCATGAACCACGCCATGAATGAATGGACACAAATCCTGCATCGTCAGTCAGATCATTCTAGGAAATTTGCAAAAGGTTGGCAAGTACTAAACGGCTGCTGCTGATTTTTGCCTGTTAAAATCACTGGGTCGACTATGTTCTGCCCTGGTGCTCTGTGCTTACAAGGTGTAATCCAGACGAGAAAAGAGAAGAGAGAAGAAGAGAGTCGGATGTTCGAGATGAGGGGATCAGAGTACAAAACAAAGGAGAAGAAAAGGAGGTTAAGGAAGCTGGAGGATGATTAAAGAAGCAGGAGGGGGTAGAATCACAAAGCAACAAGTTACTGGAGGTTTATCATCATTATTGTCAAGCGTAAATGTTAGTCTAAAGGGGCGGGGCCTGTCCACACACTCAAAATCAAATGTGACAAACTAATCTGTTGGCTCCAAAAATCTTTACATACTAACATGTTAACATGAAGATAATGCAACTACAGCTCACACACACAGACATATGCATCCAAACACACACATGTAAAGCATTTCATTCTGTCACACGTACTGTCCCTTGAGCTAAAAATCACAAAGCTGAAACACTTTTGAAGAACTCGTCTCTATGCTTAGATGCTTTCAGAGTCTGTCTCCATCAGTGATATGTGGACTTGATGTTTAGTCTTGTTCAAACTCAAAAAGAAAGCAAAGAACCAGCCTTAGTCCTGAAACATCGACTTTGGCGACATAGAGGGGTCGATGTTTACAGATGAGACTGAGACGTGTGCCGTGCACATCTGCTTTGGTTTGGGCAGTGAAAAAATTTTCTGAACCACAAAATGTTCATTCCATCTGTAAATGTAGGAGTGTTATGGAAGTCAGCAATTATTTCTTAACTTGTCGTGTCCAGAAGCTGAGCAAACTGATCAGAGCAGAAGGCCTCTTGTTGGACAGATTTTACTGTTACAAGAGGGGGTTATGAAGCATTTTTGTCTTTTTGTCCAGTCAGATATAAAGGTTGAAAATCTTCAGCATAGTGGTTATTGACTTACTGCAAACAATGGCCCCCCACCCCAACACAAACATATTCAAATGTTTTTTTTTTCTTTAAAAATAAAAGCAGGTTCCTGAGAGAAACTGTGACCTTTATTGGCAGTGAAAGCTACATTACAGAACGAGCTATCAAAATACAATCATTGTATTATCTGGCTGTTCTCTCCTCCACCACCCAAGCTCAGGTCTTTTAGTAGAGGAGCTTATGCAGCACATGGATGAAGATGCCTTTGAGTTGTTAAATAGACTTGTCTTTGTAGAACAAACTGAAGACATGTCTGCCTCTGCCAGGATAGCAATAACTGCTTTGATTAAGACTTTCGGGTATGATACACAGAGACAGGTTTTCATTTCTGGCTCCAATCTCTCATTCTAATAAATGTGTTGTTGCTAACACACAATCATTCAGGAACACGTCTCCTCTATAGTTTAATACGTAAGTTACCAATAAAAAATCCTGTTTACAAAATTAAAACAAAATTATGCAAAACCGTGTCTGAAGTGCGGACACAGGTTTGTGGAGTGGTGTTTTATCCATCCATCTTCAGAACACACTGAATCCCCTTCGGGGTTACAGGATCACTAAAGCCAACCCAGTGACTGCTGAGTGAAGGCGGGGTCACCTGTCTGTTGCACACACACACACTCACACCTAGGTGCAATTTTAAGTCACCAATCGACCTATGAAATAGGTTTCTGGACTGTGGGAGGAAGCTGGAGTTCCCAGAGAAAATGTGCATGCACAATAAGAAACATGCAAACCAAACAGAAAGGACAAAGCTGAGATTCAAACCTGGGTCTTCTCATTGTGAGGCGAGAGCACTAACCATGATACTATTGTACAGCCATGTTTGTGTACACAGTTGACAAAAGACATAAACTGCTGATGGTTTTAGGATTTCCTTCTTTGTCTTCCTAAAAACATAATTAGATAACAAAGAATTATTTTTTTGAAAATATTTTTTAAGTCATATGTACAAATAAAATCATTTTAAAATCAATGCATTCATTTCTTTTTCCTTTTGAAAATTGGTCTTGCATGATTCTCTTGTGCATCTTTGACAAAGTGGCCTAATTAGACTAAATTTGTGCTGAATTAGCAGAAGCAGTTTTCCTTATGCAGCATTAAAATAAGACACATTTCCATCCAGTATCTTCTGTTTGTTCAGATTTCAGGTCAACGCTACATCGACGCTACATCGACGCTACACCAACGCTGCACCAACGCTACACCAACGCTACAGCGACGCTACATAGACGCTACACCAACGCTACATCAACGCTACATCAACGCTACATCAACGCTACACCAACGCTACGTCAAACCCTACACCAACGCTACATCAACGCTACACCAATGCTACATCAACGCTACACCAACGCTACGTCAAACCCTACACCAACGCTACATCAACGCTACACCAATGCTACATCAACGCTACACCAACGCTACACCAACGCTACACCAATGCTACATCAAACCCTACACCAACGCTACACCAACGCTACATTAACGCCACATC
>BSAI01000130.1:458195-510450 GCA_036245035.1 Adrianichthys oophorus
TACATCAACGCTACATCAACGCTACACCAACGCTACATCAACGCTACGCCAACGCTACATCAACGCTACATCAACGCTACACCAACGCTACATCAACGCTACATCAACGCTACACCAATGCTACATCAACGCTACACCAACGCTACATCAACGCTACACCAACGCTACATCAGCGCTACAGCAATGCTACACCAACGCTACACCAACGCTCGCTATAGCTTGCTGCTGCTAAACCAATGCTAAAGCTCCGCCTGTTTCAGCGGCTTTGCTAAGCCAACGCCCGCATGTTCGATTTTATTTCCCATTTTGTGCGTGGTGACGAGCGTTGTCAAAATTTGGCGCCGCTCCCTGCTGCTCTAGGTACGTTCCACCAAAGTTCGGCGGGTGTGACCAAGCCCTAAAACTGTAGACGGCACTTTACAAATCGCAGGTTTTAAGTAACACTTAAAATTTTACATTATATATATATATATATATATATATATATATATATATAGTGTCACTGTGAAAAGGTTCTTCAGCTCAGGGTAAGAACAACTGAGGGAGTGCATTCATTATTCACTTTGGCTTTTAATAATTAAGTGGCAAGATTTTATTTCTGGGCAAGAAAATGTCCTGAGAGCTCAGAATGAGATCAGCTTGCGTGACAGTCTTCATTTAAAGTTGATCTTAAATGAGCAGCAGCTTCCTGGTGGACCATCTTCCATCTCTGCTCTTTAGAACACATGGATGCTTTGGCTGAAAAACTTGGCATCTCAACAAAAATATTTGTGCAAAATGTATAGGATCCATGTTTAGAATATGCTTTAATGTCAGATTGCAGTCATGGTCATCCTGTGGCATGAAAAAGAGGGTATAAATACAACTTAGAAAAAATGAAAATAAGCTCAAAAGAAATTGGATATTGCATTAAATCTAAACTTTAAGTGAGTTGTTCTGACATCATTCAATAAGTTCAATATATTTTCTATCAAGTTTTCTCTTCACTTCACAAAATACTTTTCTTCTACTAATTAGGCCTTAAGCCACAGCTTCACACTTGTTTCTGATTCTTAATGTTTCCATCGTATCAACGTCAACGTTTGTGAAAAAATAAATAGCAAAGATTAGTTTTCCAGTTGTAGTACACATTGTTATGCACTAGATGGTAGTCATGCTCAAATCTTCTATAGATTTGGTTCAACGTATTGACCAACTTTGTTCTGCTATTTACTATGGTTTTAAAAAGGAAAAACAAACGAATTTAGGATCATTTCTCCTCTGACATGTTTGTACAATATTTGTTTAAGTTAACAGGTATTTCTCTTGGTCTCCAGTCATCTTTCCTTTTTTTTCCATTCAGTCTGTCTTTTGTAGATAAAACAAAAACCTGTGATGTTAACCAGAATATGGTTAGCTGTGTCTGTCTGTCCACAAATACATGCTGCATATTTCAAGGTGAACTATTTCTCAAGCCATCATGCAGAAATGATCCTTCCCCTGCTGTCCAGCAGACGGCACCTCTGCTCAGAAAAGCAGCTGCTGAGGAGGGGGCCGCTTTGTTTGAACACCTGCGTCCACAGAGAGGAGAGAGAGCCACTCATATCTGAGCTGATAATCGGCTGCAGGCAGTCTAAGTTAAACTCCTTGAGTTGTTATCTGACCTGCAGAATGTTGATATGAGCAAACAGGCTCAATAGATCTTTTATCCTAAAGATTGTACAAGATTTAATCGATCTGTCCTTCTGTCTATCTGCTCGTTTCCCTGTCTGTCTATCCATTATCCAGTTATCGCCTCCTCACGCCTTGTATGGGGTTCACATGTTTGTCACATGCATGTGACTCCTACATGATACTGCTACACAACATTATGAACTTATCTCATAGAGTCCCTAGGAACTCTGCAGTCATTCTACAAGTCCAAGCAGAATCTGCAACATGCAACATGGCGCAGAGTGAGATGGACCATCGGGAAGAGAGAGGAGCTGTCGAAGCTGGAAGTAGCATCACCCTCCAACAGACTGTCTTCACCATGAGTGATCTTTGACACTACTTCATTTTTCAGAGGAATAAATCAGCTTCAGTAAATGCGTTTTTATTCTTCATCCATATGTTGACCAAATGACCTAACAAACATTGTTAAATAGACTCACACATTTACAGCTACACAAATAAATTGTCTCATTTCTGATGCTTTCTAAGAAAGTGATAGTTCTACACACATTTTGACACACACATGTAAACACGCACACAAACACAGATGCACACACACATGCATGCACATACATGTGTTTGGCTGCACACATATATTTCAACAGACACACATTTGTACACACATCTTAGAAGTGTTGTTTGATCAAATCCTTAGATATCACCCTCCCCCCAAATTAGTGGCAGGTGAAACAGGAAACTGCACACCTGCAGCTGGAGAGATGTTTGCCCACAGAAGCTTTTATCTTGTCCTGACAGGATTTGGTGAAACTTTGTGATATTAGACACACAGAAGGGAAGTCCATACTTCTGCAGGCCTTCACAATGACTCAGTCCTGTTTGTGAGCCCTCAACCTTATTTGGTAAACAGAATTTGAAACCTTTGTCCATTAGTATGCTTCGATGTATGGGGTAAGGAAACTGTCAAAAAGAAACGTATTAAAGATAAATTTGTATTCACAAACACAAAGTTGTGCACAAATGTATATTTTGTGCACAACTTTGCAGAAAAAATATGTACTTACAATTACAATAATCTTTATGAAAACATAAAGATGCCTTTGATGCCTTTATCCAAACTCAGTGTCATAACTCAAAGAAGTTGCTCTGAAGAGCTTTTGCGGTTGTTTTGAAAGAATCTCCAGCTGTAGACAATGTAGATTTGGACACATCTCATCTTGATAGAGAAAAGTCTCAGAGTACTTTTACAACCCAAAGGTCAATAGAGCTGTTGGTTTTACACATGTCCACATGTCTCTTTTTTAAAGGTGTGTAACAGAATGTACAAGGGATGGCTGTCACAGGCAAAATCTAAACTCTAAGATACATAATACACAAATCAGGTAATGCATAAATACAGCATATAGAATGCAGCCCACCTGGAAAGCGATGTGAAGAGTGGCCTGGCTGCCAATTTCTCAGCCTATGATTTTTTACAAAATACAGACAAGAAAACCAAAAACCTGAAAGGCAGAGCTGCTCCATGAGACTGAGAATTTGTGAAAATGCAACAGGTGATTAGAAAAAGGAGATGCAGAAAACATTTGGTTTTCATCCATCTTCTTCTGCTCATCTGGGACCAGGTCCCAGGGGCAGCAGTATAAGCAAAGATGCCCAGGCTTCCCTCTTCCCGGCCACTTCCTCCAGCTCCTCTGGGGGGTCGCCAAGGTGTCCCAAGGCCAGCCGAGAGATGTAGTCCCGCCAGTGTGTCCTGGGTCTTATCCAGTGGGACATGCCCAGAACACCTCCCTAGCGTCCAAAAGGCACCTGGACCAGATGCCCTAGCCACCTTAAACTGGAAACTCTTGATGTGGAGGAGCGGCAGCTCTACTCTGAGCTCTCTCCGGGTGACCAAGCTTCTCCCACTATCTCTAAGGGAGCACTCAGCCACCATACGGAGGAAGCTCATTTTCGCTGCTCGGGGGTGGGGTAGGGAGGTGGGTGGGGTGGGAGTCCTGTACCACAGGTACAGGACCTTAGAGGCTTGGCAGGTTGCGGTCTCCACTAAGGTTATCGCTGGGGGCCTCGCCTGGTTCCGCTGGTGCCCAACCAGAGATCTTACAGGTGTGGCGCTTGGGGAAGGGGGCTTGCCCCTGGGACTGGCTCCCACTTGGCTCCTCTCTCTTTGTGTGGGGCTTGGGGGGTCAGCTTTCATGCGATGATGCTGAGGGGGTGTTGTTTCACCAATCGGGGGTCAGTTTGGCAGCTGTCCTTGACCTACCCTCCTTCCTCTCAGCTCATATCTGTTTGCTCAGCTGTTGGACAGGACAAGCTTAAAAAATAATAAAAATCAACCCGTAAATTGAGAGCTTTGCTTTTTGATTCAGCTCTCTCTTTACCACAACGGACCGGTACAGCAATCACATAGCGGCAGATACCACACCAATCCGCCTGTCTATTTCCCGCTCTCATCTTCTCTCACTCGTGAGCAAGACCCTAAGATACTTAAATGTCTCTACCTGGGGAAGGAGCACTCGTCTCACCCACAGAGGGAAAACTACCTTTCTCCGGTCAAGTACAATTTCCTCAGACTTAGCGGTGCTGACCCTCATCCCAGCCGCTGCACTCAGCTGCAAACCTTTCCAATGCATGCTTAAGGTCCTCAGGCGCTCACCTGTGAGCCCCAATGCCAGGCCTGGCTCCAGGGTGGGGCCCCAGTAACACCAATCCATGCAACGTAACTGTATCTATGCTTGAACTTCTCATGAAGGGGTTATGAACAATGGTAGGAGTCTTTTGTTTGGCGCACCACCCAGGTCCTGTCAACCATGGGAGACTCTACCAGGGGCTGAGGCCCCAGACAGCTTAGCTCCTAGGATTACTCAAGCACTCAAACCCCTCCACCACATTGAGAGGTCAAGTTTACATTATAAATGGAAACATACCAGAATTGAATGATTTTCTGCCATTTGTGGTTTTATATTTCAAATGTGGAATTGCCTTAATTTTATCTTTAGACAAATCTTTTTGTTGTTTGTTTAAGACAGTCAGCTAGAGCTTCACACAAAGACATACATATACTGGATCCATGGACTTAATTTTTACCATGCACAATCCAATGGCTGGTTTCATTCTGCTGCTATCAGCTCCCTTGTACTGTCTGCCTCCAGTGGTCTTTGGGGTCAAGACCACTCCTCGCCATGCGCTCAGGGCCGGTCCTGCTGTTACCTTAAAAAGAGCATCACAGGGTAAATGAATTTATTCAAAAATTTGTGTCAGTCTGTTTTCTGTTGTGTGATTTTGAATGATCCATGTACATGAACATGTTTATGAATACATTTTTCAGCATCTTAGTGTTTTTTTTCACTTGTGATTGTCTGCAGACAGCTTTTAAATGAGATTCAAAAAGAATTCTCATCTGAATTTTTCTTTTCAAAAAGCAAGTTTGAGCTGTCTGAATGGAGAAAACTCCTTCCTCTGTGCTTTTCAGGCTGGACTTCCACCACACTAACCATGTGAACTCCTGTGATGGTTATTTTGTGGAGAAAAGCCCCCAAGAAACAAAGTACCACCTGCATTGTGGCTGAGCATAATCAGCACAATGTTCTCGGAGCCAAATGTGGCTCTAAAACCTGGCAGCAACACTATAAGCAAACCAGATGAAGCTGTTTTCCATCCACTGGAGACAACATTGTCCATGAAATGAGAAAAAAAAACATTGCATTTGGAATAAACAGGTGGGCTTTTCTCTGAAATGTTCTGATTACTCCTTGTTTACCTGGAGAAATTTCTACCTGCTTGCTTATCCTGTTGTTGGACTGGGCAGCTATACAGTTTGGAGGATGTTTTTGTTTTCTCTGAAGGCCTGAAGCCATGTCTCTCAGGACATGTGTTTTTTCACAACTCTGTCCCTGTCCTCTGGTTTTTTCCCTTCCTATCTCCTCTGTTCCGCCTCCCTGCTCTCTCTGAGACCTTCAGTGCCTGCAGGAGTATAAATAGAGCTGCTTTCAATTAGGCCCAGCCTCGCCTGTAGCGTGCATCTGATCAATGAAGGCTTCTGCACCTGTGGTAATAAAATACCAGGGGAGTGGATGGAGTGCACTGAATTCTAGTCAGATGTTGCCCTGGTGTTGCCCTGTCTCATTTTTATGAACAACATGCTCCTCTTGACAGCCCAGCTGTGATGGGGGTGCATTGGGGGTTTGCCAAGGCATCACAAAAAGAGCAACCAGAGGGCAGGCTGCTCTCATCAAACTAATGTGAAATTCAGTATGTGATTGTAAACTCTGAATGGGATGCTTACTCAATGGTCGTTGGGGTTCAGGAGGTTTTAAGAATCAAGGAAAAGTTTTAGAGTCCTGCTTTTAACTTTGGATGGACAATAAAGCTTCTTTGCCCAAAAAGTGCTTTGTTTCAAATCCTTTACAGCTTGTATTTCCAACCTGTCACGTGGAGGGGGGTGCAATCTTTGCAGTTCAAACAAGCCACTCTCAGATTTGAGGTCTTTGTATGTTATCTCAAACAAAAGCAGCACTGATGTGAAGCTGGAGACAAACATGCTGAGCAGCAGTGCAGCGTCTGTTTCCTTTCTGCTCTGGCACCATGTCAACACATGCTCCGATCTTGCGTGCTCACGCCATTCCTGCAAGGTTTCAACCAGGCTCCCCGCGATCACCCCACAGTCCAGGCCACAGCCGTGCTCATTGTCCATTGTGCTGCTACGTTTTTACAATCTGCCTCAAGAATTCTCTGCTCTCAAACCCTCCGTAACAAAGTGAGCTATCACTCTAGGGCCAAGTCAAACCAGCACAGTGAACACATTTCTCTGTGGATCCAGCCTCCAGACACTTTGCAAAAATAAGATTGTGGATGTGAGTGACACCAGAACCCTCACAAAGCTGATCAAGTGCTCATTTATAGTGAACCAAAGCCCTGCCACTCTCCACCCTTACGACTCTGGGGAGGGCCCCTAGGCAATGAGCTTTACAGTCTCAATTACACGTGCTGTCAAGCCAATTGCCATCGCTGCACTTTGTGATTTTGAACGGGTCTGTAAAATGTGGAGCTTTCCCCTGCAAGCAGCAGCCACCACATCCTTCCACCACATCCAGCACACACAGAAAAACATGCCAGCTCATGCACTTCTTCTGCAGGTTCTAAGTAAATTGGATGTTTCCACATTCTCACAGTCATTTCATATTTCATATTAATGACTTTATTAAGGAAACATCTGTCTTTTGTTACAGGCTGCAGGCAAGATGCCAAAAAGAAATACTGACCGTTTTTGACTCAATAATGCATAGTCTTTGCTCATTTCACGTTTTAAGAGCTTTTAAGCAAGTCTTGCTCTGAAGTTTTACCCAAGTGTGCCTCGCTAGTTTTGACTGTATTTCGATTCTTGCATTGCTGACATTTTAATTGTGAAGGTAAGTCTCCACACATGATGGTCTATGCTTTTCAGGCTTTTATAACAAAACCAATTTTAATGCTCTAATGAAGGTTCAAGCTTCGGGCAGTCTGATTGATTGGTCCTTTTTGTTTGTTAATTTCTCTGCGTGTTTAGTACCAAAAATAGTGGTTGTTTCTGGAGCCATAATGAGACTCTTGCATCAGGCACACAAATGTCTTCTTATGTCTTTATGGATAGTAGATGTAGATGTCTATTCAAAATGTTTGCAGAAGCAGTCACCAGGATAAGATCGGTAAAGTGGGGGTTTGCTGGCATGTTCAGCAACCCAAGGTCTTTAAAAAAGTCATTTGATGCTATTTCCCGAAGTCATTTGGAAAAGCCAACACCTCTTTTTTTAATTTCCTAATTTTGGCATTTTTAGCTGTTTGTGTTCAACAGATTTAGACATCATATTGACAGTAACGGGATTGGGGAGAATCCACAATTGAACAAGAAGCTTACTTGTGTTGCTATCACCTTTTGAGAAAAGTGCATAAAACAGGAAGTGATCCGGATTACCAAATCCTCTGATCTGACTCCACAGATCACACATTTTTATACAGAAACTTCACTGGATCATATCAAATTTGCTCAGATCTGCTTGATGGGGATTTCCAGATCTGCCCCGCCCGCAGGATCAGAGACGAAAACAAAAATTTAAAGACAAATCTTTCTCCCGCAAAGAGGAAGAGACTGCAGGACCAAACATGAGTGATTTCTTGCTCTATGATGATAGTTTTTGAAATTTGACGAAGCAATTCATCATATTTTATTAATACGTTTTTATCATGAGAATGTTGCTTCTGTTAGAGCATAAAAAAAAAAAAAAAAAACGAACTTTAAGCTTCTGCTCAATCAACTGGCTTTATTCATTCAGCAGGACACTCGCAGTTTTGAACATGCTACTAACTGTTTAAACATAAAGTAAAGCAATGAGTAATTCATTACTTTTTAAATTGGGGAATGAATAAAGTAATTTGATAACAATTTAGTCCAGTAACTAAATAAAGTAATTGATTAGTCTTAAAAAGTAATTGACCCACTGGTTGCAGGTTTAGAGGCTGTGCAGATACGTTTGGGTGAAGCATGAGTGACCTGCAGCTCTGGATCCGCAGGACTTCACGTTTGTTTTTTTCTTATTTGAAATGTCTATTCTATGTGAATGTACAGTATGAGTCTACTGAACTCAGTATTTTAGCAAAGTTGTATCTATTTTTTTCTCACAATGTTTGTGCTTCTTTTAGCTCTGAAATGTCAACAAAATTGTGTGAAATGATTGATAAATCCATTGAAAAGAGCAGGGCCCTCTCATAAACTTTTGAAACATGTTTCTTTATTTTGTCTTTTTGTTGTGACTGTTCTCCACTGTTCTTATTGTTTCTTTTATTTTTTAAGTGTTTGCATTTTTAATCTTATTATATTAATGACAATTTATTCATTCCATATCTAATAAAAAAATTAGAAACATTGAAACAGACTTTTAATTTCAAAGAAAATGAACCATTACCAAACAAGATGTAAATGTAGTCGTTTTTTACGTCAGCAGTGGAATGATGAATCTGTTGCATCTTTTTCATTTGTTAAGGCGGATTTATTCGCACGTATTTACATGCAACCACCACAAAAACTGATGGAAATTCACATTGGCCACACGTATTACGTGCAGTCAAGAGCCACATTGTTTTATTGCCCACATGTATTTTAAGACCTTCCGAGGCAAAATGTTGTTGCTGGTCAAACGTATTTAAAGTCCCATTACACTTAAGTGTGTGACATTTGCTCTCCGCAGTTGACCCATCCACTGGGGGAGCGGTGAGCTGCAGACACAGCTGCTTGATGGTTAACTCTAACCATAACCTTGACCCCTCCTCTGGATCCATATGGCCAAGGAAACAGCTTAGCACTGCCTGTAAGTATTTGCAAAAAATTTGTGCAATTACCAGCAGTCACTTTCGTTTTTAACATTAAGTTTAATTGAGAAAACATTTTACAATTATTCAACAAATGGAATGCAGAGTCTTAAAAAAGAAATATATATACATATATACATACAGTGGGTACGGATAGTTAAATTTTTCACTCTGTTTTATTGCAGCCATTTGCTAAAATTATTTAAGTTCATTTTTTCCTCATTAATAAAATCATAAAGCTGATTGGGAGCCAGTTCAGAGATTTTAAGATCGGTATATTGTGCTCCCTATTCCTGGTTCTTGTTAAAGGGCGCCCAGTCGAGTTTTAGACTAGCTGCACGCGATTAAGGGTAGTTTTTTTTAAACCAGAAAAGAGTGCATTACAGTAATCTATTCTTGATGTTATAAAAGCATGAGTTAAGATTTCCGCACTGGCTCTAGAGAGGAAGGGTCTAACCCAGGGGATATTCCTCTGATGATAAAATGCAGATTTAGTTACCTGATTAATGTGTTGGTCAAAGCAAAGATCTGCATCTAAGATTACACCGAGGTTTCTTACTATGTCACAAGCATTCAAGGAGTTGGTTGGTAGATCAAATTAGACCCTTCTCTCTCACCCTCAGAACCGATAACCATGTTATTTTCCTTCATTTAAGTATTTTTGTTTCTCTTGGCTTTTTTCTGCTGAATCTGACAAACATAAGACAGGAAACTGGCATTTTTTTCCTATTAGGAACTGAGAGGGTAATACATTTGTGCACTCAGTAAATATTATGTTTTTCCAAGTCAAAATGATGGATATAAAATTCATTTCTTTAACATTTAAATGTGATTTCAGTTTTTAAATCCTTAAATAAAATAATAATAATAAAAAACATTTGGAGATCTACGCCCCAATACTCACCTATGGTCATGAGCTCTGGGTCATGACCGAAACAACGAGGTCCCGGATCCAAGCGGCTGAAATGAGTTTCCTCCGTAGGGTGGCTGGGGCTCACTTAGAGATAGGGTGAGAAGCTCAGTCACCCGGGAGGAGCTCGGAGTAGAGCCGCTGCTCCTCCACATCGAGAGGAGCCAGTTGAGGTGGCTCAGGCATTTGGTTCGGATGCCTCCTGGGCGCCTCCCCAGGGAGGTGTTCCGGGCATGTCCTACTGGGAGGAGGCCCCGGGGAAGACCCAGGACACGCTGGAGAGACTATGTCTCTCGGCTGGCCTGGGAACGACTTGGGGTCCCCCCAGAGGAGATGGAGGAAGTGGCCGGGGAGCGGGAAGTCTGGGCCTCTTTGCTTAGACTGCTGACCCCGCGACCCGGTCCCGGATAAGCGGAAGAAAATGGATGGATGGAAAAACCTTTGGATTCTTGACATTGATTCTGTCTTAAGCCTGAATTCAAATTCTTACGGCTTCTCTCTACACCTACATTTAGCTTCTTCAAATTTGCGTAATACTGCCACTTGATGACATTTAGGTTAGCGTGTAGCTGCCAGCGCTAAAAAAAATACATCTGATCAGAAGTTGCTTGATGATTGGTGACTGATCAAATGTTGAATTAATAGAGTCCACCTGTGTGTGATTTCATCTCAGTATCCAAATCCAGCTGTTTAGTGACAGTCTCTGTGGTTTGTCAAGAGAATATTGGGGAGAAAACAGCATCATGAAGTGTAAGGAACACACCAGACAGGTCAGGGAGAAAGTTGTGGAGACATTGAAAGCAGGGTTAGATATAAAAAGATTTCCCAAACTTTGAACATCCACAAACCACTGTTCAGTCCATCATCCACAAATGGAAAGAGTATGACACAACTGCAAACCTACCTAGACATGGTCGTCCACCTAAACTAACAGACCGAACAAGGAGAGCACTGATCAGAGATGCAGCCAGGAGGCCCATGGTGACTCTGGATGAACTGCAGAGATCTACAGCTCAGGTATAATTAATATAATATTGTAGTATATTATAATATATTATATA
This sequence comes from Adrianichthys oophorus, assembly GCA_036245035.1. Classification (NCBI taxonomy): domain Eukaryota; kingdom Metazoa; phylum Chordata; class Actinopteri; order Beloniformes; family Adrianichthyidae; genus Adrianichthys; species Adrianichthys oophorus. The sequence continues at coordinate 469,155 of BSAI01000130.1, forward strand.
TATTATAATATTATAAATTATAATATAATTGATAATGATTAGTAATAAATCCTAAGAACAAGTAGAACTAAAATAACATACATAATACCAAAAAATACATAGTAAAGCTATAAATTGCACATTGCACAACTGTAAAAGCTACTGAAAAGCTAACCTAAACAGATGACAAAATGAAAAAAATAGACATAAAAAACTAAACGACTAAAAAAAATAAGACTAAAAAAACCAACATATTAACATTTATTTTTTAAAAGTATTTTCCCCCCAAAAATAATATTGATCACAAAATTCATAGAATACTTTTCACCTTTTATTAAAGTCTTCCAGGAACTTGACCTTCATTTCTGTGATGATGTGCAGATCACCATGTAGTGTCACTCCTCCTCACCTCTCTTGACATTAAACTGGCAAAAACTGCAGGCTGTTGTTCCAAGAAGCGATCCAACATGTCATAGGAACTATTCCAGCGTGTGCAAACATCCTGGATGAGCTTGTGTGATGGCAAACCAAGCAGCAGCTGGTTCTGGCGCAGTATGTCAGTGGCTTTTGGGAAGTGATGAAAAAAGTTACGATTCTCTCCACTCGGCTCAGCACTCTTGCAGCATCTTTCACTTGAAAAACTTTTTGAGAGGCCAGGTTGATGGTGTGTGCAATGCATGTAACACGAGGGTTCATCTCAGCCTCTTGAGCTGCTGTTATCATATTTCAAGCATTGTCGGTCACAAGTGCAGGATTTTTGTTTTCAATCTTCCATTTCTTGCAGGAATCTCTCAGAAAGGCGCCAATATTTTTTCCAGTGTGTGTCTCGTTAAACACGCGTTTGCAGGACGTGATTTTTCATTGACCAGTCTGGAGAAATGTAATGCAGTTATTGTAACGTAGGAATGAGTTGCATGTGAAGTCCACGCATCTGCAAATCCCTACTAAAAATATTTACAGAAACTGGTGCATGATCACTAATAATAATTGAATGAATGTTGGAATCCTTGATATCTTTTAAAAGTGAATTACTGACTAATAAATAGTCTAAGTGAGACTGTGAGTGGTGAACTGGAGAGAAGAAAGTGAACCCTTTAGCATTTGGATGACATGAGCGCCAAGCGTCGCAGAGACCCAACTCATCCATGTACTGCTTCAAAATACTTGCAGAACGCCATGTGCGCTGGTGTCCTGCTTTGCTGAGTCTGTCAAGTTCAGGATCCAGAACCAAATGAAGGTCTCCTCTTAAAAGTATTGTGGAGTCAGAGTGAACCAACAGTGAAGTGAAGAATCTGTGAAAGAAGGAGGAGTCATCTTTATTTGGCTCATTGTGACAGGAATCACCCAGACGCCTCCCACTCCGACCATCAGAGGGAGCCCTCTCCCGAGTTCTGATCACCAGCACCCTGCCTGCACTGCATCCGCTTCCTGTTTCCTCAGCTGATTGTCATCTGGTCATCACTGGCACTGGATTTAAGCTCTTCTCTGCCTTCTGTTCTTCACGTAGTCTTGTTCATCCTCAGTGTTGTTCAGTCTGAGTGTTGTATTCTTCCTGGATTTCCTGTTTGCCGACCTTCGCCTGTTTGTTCTCGACTCCCGCTTCGCTCCTGTGTTTTGACCTTAGCCTGTTTACTCTCTTCGCCTTTGCCTGCTCCCTTTGTGCTCCTGCCTAAGAAAGCTGGTGCATATGGATCCACACGCCTCCGAGTCGTTGTTACACACTGGCTATACAGAAGTCTTTATTCTGAACCGATATGTTAATAATTACAAATCTGCCTTCTGGATCAACAATTGTGTTCTTATGAGTAAATGTCATATTTTCATTAATCAAAATAGCAACTCCTCTTTGTTTGGAGTTGTAACTAGCTGAGTAGATGAATGGGAATTGTGAGCAGCACAGGAGATGATCAGCTGATCTGGATAAGTGGGTCTCCTGCAGTAAAACTAGATCTGCTTTTAGATCATTCAGATGATTGAAAACTTTCAGCCTCTTTGGCCCAGAGCCAAGTCCACGCACATTCCAGCTAAAGATGTTCAGACTGGACATGACTACACTGACTGAGAGTGTTATGCTAAGTAATGCGCGTCATCTGTGAGTCCTGTGAGTCCACATGCCAGTCCGTGTGCTCGTGCCCGCTGACCAGTGCACAGAGGGGCGCTGTGTGTTTGTGAGCGTGAGTTTCCTGGCTGAGTGAGCTGCCTGTTGCACGCGTACTATGTGGGGGGGGGGGGCAAAAAGAAGAAAAGAAAAACAAGAAAAAACAAACAAGAAAAAAAACAACAGAAATGTGAAAGGGAAGGGAAATAAACTTCAATGAGATGGAGGTGAGGTTCTTCCTGGAGGTGAGGTTCTTCCATTTTCTAATAATGGCTTGAACAGTGGACCTTTTTTCACCATGCTGCTTGGCAATTGCCCCATAGCCCTTTTGTTTTGTTTTTTGTGGAGGTCTACAATTGTGTCACTGCTGTCTTTAGACAGCTCTTTGGTCTTGGCCATGTTAGTGGTTGGAGTCATACTGATTGTATGGGTGGACAGCAAACAACCTCAAACACGTGCTTCTGATTTAGGATAATAAGTGGAGTGGAGGTTCTTTGAGGGTCCGAATTCTACCCGGTTAGATAGGTGTTCAAATACTTATTTGCAACAGTAATGTATTAAAAAAAATCATATAGTGTAATTTCCATATTTGATGATTTAGATTATGTCTCTCACAGTGGACATGCACCTAAGATGAACATTTCAGACCTCTTCGTGATTTCTAAGTGGCAGAGGTGGCAAAATCACAGTGTTCAAATACTTATTTGTTTCGCTGTTTATTGGCAGCATCTGATATTGTAACAGATTGCAAATCAATAAGATCAGCCTTGACTTTTCATTCATGTGCACTCTTGATGAATGAATGAATGACTTCTTCTCAGTCAGGGATCCGTCTGGATCCCTGACTGAGAAGAACCCAGTTTTTGAGAGTCTCATCCTTTGCTGTCTTCTTTTGTGCTCAGTTATGCAGTGAATACACTCTTTTGCCTGGTATGCATTTGCATTTGTGTAAGTTTCTTCAGTCTCCAAGCCTTTCTTTCTATTAAGCCTGTAAACAAACAATGTTGGATTTTAAACATAAAAACAAGTAATTTGAAAATGCTGCATTCACAGGGAGACGAGTAACTCACCAGTAAACACTAAACAGAATGTAAGTAGCCTCAGGTCATGAGAGCAGATGAAAGAAAGTTTGAAAACTTTTTGCTTCAGAATATTTAGGTCTGATTTATACAAAAATGATGAAAACTTGGTACCAGGTTTTTTTCTGGTTGTGCAGCGATGTAGACTCATAGCAGCAAGTCAGTGGAAGTGGAAAGAGCAGGTCTCCTTAACACCACACAGTGCAGTCTAGAGGCTGCCAGATGCACCACGGTGCAAACAATCTACTGTTGCCCTATTTCTGTCAGCACAATGGTTGCTATAAGACAATGATTGTCCTGCAAAGGTGATTATTTTCATAAGATACCAAATGTACGTGGAACATTGCTGAACTTTGACTCCATAAGGCCACAGTGGTACTGCGGACACCCCAGGAAAAACATGTCACTTCACAAGAGCAGAAAGCTGTATGCTTTGACAGTGTGAGAACAATAGGAGGCTTTTAATAAAAAAAAGTGCTCCAGTTAGAGCTGTACATTCTCTTCTTCTTTGCTAAAACATTCCAAACATCCTAACTGTGTTGTATTTCATAGTTTTCTTATGTTTTAATATAAGCCTTTTTTATTGGAGAAAAAGCAGTGTTATTGGAAATTGGATAATCCAGCACTACCCAAACAGATCATCTATGCTCACTGAGTTGTAAAAAAAAAAAAAAAAGTTACAAGTAATTAGTCCCATTACAAGCAGGGTGTTTGATGTTTTTGGTATCAACATGCTGCAAATGAGATTGTCCTGTCTTTTCATCTACAAGTTTACCAAGGTTTTTCCCCGATTCTGCAAAGTTTGCTGGGTTATCTTCTGTGTCCGATTAGTTTGTGTTACTTCAGCTGGACCTCTTGAATAATTAAACTTCATGACCTCCCCCTCAGCCAAATGCCCCACCCCCACCCAACACACACTTTTTGCTGCTGTTTTGCAGAGCTGTATTCCCTTGCAGTACTAGACCGTTACGAGACAAAATGTGTGCATTAACTGAATGAAGAACACAGTTCAATCTTTTTAAAAAGTGGGACTAAGAGCATCTACATTAATAATAGATCTCAGTGTTTCCTGTTTATAGTCTCCCAGAGCAACACTGCACTCTCCACCCCTCTGCTCTACTGAACCCACCTGCCTGACCACAGCTCAAATTCAGGATACTTAACACAGAGCGGGTTTATTACATTAGCCATTAGTCACTAATCACCATTATTTTATTGCAAAGCTCTTGTTATCCCTCCAAATGAGGCTTGACAAGAAGTTTGTTCACCGAGGAGAAACTCCAACGTTGAGCCGTGCATATTTTGCTGCAGCATTTCTCTCTGTGGTTCTGTGTGTTGCTTTAGTTACTGGACAGGGTAGCCCCCGTGGCTTGGCTCCTCAGCACCTGTGTTTACTTTGGGGCTGTGGCCCCCATGACCCAGCAGCAATCCTATACTCAGTCAGAAGATGAAGTGAGGTTTTAGCCTCCAAATATGTGCTGTCCCTGCACTTTTACCACAATGTGATTCCTCCAAGACTTTCATTATAGGGCATGAGCCAAACTAGCAGGATAAATTAGTCTTCTACCAAATTCTAGCTAGCTTTGTAACACAGCCATCCTGCTCCCGAAACCAAGTGTAACAGAAAGTCAAGAATGGCTGTTTGTTGTGACCTCCCCAAAAACCAAATAAAAACAATAATGATTTTTGTTTTTTTTTAAACTTGTCCTGTCCAACAGCTGAGCAAACAGATATGAGCTGAGAGCCTCTTGTATTAGACAGATTTTACTCTTACAATCGGGGTTAAATCATAGTGAACACAAAATGTATGTTGGTATAAGCCCCTTTTGTAATTTAAACGAAACTTTATTAATACTGATTTTGTTTGTGTTCTTTTTGTTGGACCGGACGGAAAAGGAAAGGGGGAAAAGATAGAGTTGGGGGGTGGAGGGGGGGACAGAGAGATGGTGGATTATAGAAGTTAAGAGAAGGACTACTGGGAAGGGAAGGTAGATTTGTTAATCTACAGGCAACAAAATGCTGGAGCTTATACCCATTGCAATAGTGAATGTTGGTCTAAAATGGGCGGGGCCTGTCCACACACTCAGCTGTTACATACCTGCCGGCTCCAAGAGTGTTCACAAACTTGTCCACATCCAGTTCACACACACACTTGTGCATACCAACCAACACATGTAAAGCATTACATTCTGTCATGCACACTATTTGAAGGTGCAAAGGTGAGCCGACGCCTGTGCTCAGGTGAATGTTATGTTAAGCTGAAGTGGATGATGGAATGCACAAAAAAGGAGAGAGAACTCCCAGCCATCCCCACACCAAGACCTCCGCCGAGGCGGCAGCGCCGACCAGGGCCCGCCCCCGCAGCCATACTGTGGGGTCCGCCAAGCAGCCCGGCCAAGCACCCAGACCAGGGCCCGCAGGACAACCACACGGGCCCCCAGCGAAGTGAGGTACGGAAGCGCAAGGCCCAGCCCAGTCAGGAGAGCAGCCCTCCCACAGCGCCAGGCGGCCCAGCGCGGGGCCCCACCCCCGAGAGCCCCACCACCCCAGACAAGCCGCCCACCACTACCCAGGAGTTCTGAGCATCCCCCCACCCCAGCCCCGGGTACGAGCTGGGGCCCCCCATGGGAGACCCGCTCCAAAGCTCCAGGCAGCTGCGGAGGTCCAGAAGAGAGTATGGCGGGGGTCAGCTACCCCCATCTAGAGGAGGGATGACCAAGAGAAGTGGGGGTCCCCGAAGGTGTACATTGCCTGACCAGGCTCTCCTAATGTTGTGACCCAGAAGGGGCCCAGCACCCGAGGGTAAGGACCAGAATCCGCACCACAAGGACACAGACACCCTCCAGGCTCAGGTGGAGTATGATCCCCCACTCATGGACTTGCCAGAGGACTAAGGGATTCCTCTCCCTGCGTGGGGAGGGGGCCGCCGGGCCCAGGAGGCCGACACCCAAGAGACAAGGCCGCTGCTGCTGAAGGCCCTGTTCCCTTCATGGGGATGGGGTAGGGGACAGTGTCTAGTATGACTGTTTTCCCCAATTGCTAAAACACTAAGTGCAATTCTCCCAACAAGCAATTCAAATTGCTTAAACTTCTTCTTTTCCTTTCTGCTTTCCCTTCACGGGTCGCCACGGTGAATCAGCTTCCTCCATCTACCCCTGTCTTCTGCATCCTCTCCTCCAACACCAGCTTCCTTTATGTCTTGGTTCTCTGCATCCATAAACCTCCTCTTTGGTCTTCCTCTAGACCTCTTTCCTGCAGCTCTAGACTCATCATCCTTCTACTAATATCTTCACCGTCTCTCCTCTGGACATGACCGAACCATCTCAGTCTGACCTCTCTGACTTTATCTCCAGAACCTCTAACATGTGCTGTCCTTCTGATGGACTCATTCCTGATCCTATCCATCCTGGTCATTCCCAAAGAGAACCTCAGCATCTCTGTTACCTCCAGTTCTGCTTCCTGTCTTTTCCTCAGTTCCTCTGTCTCTTTGCCAAACAACATGGCTGCTCTCACCACAGTTTAGTTCACCTTTCCTTTCATTTGAGCTGAAACTCTTCTATCACACATCACACCTGACACTTTTCTCCATCCATTCCAACCTGCCTGCACTCACTTCTTCACTTCTTTTCCACACTCTCCATTATCTGGACTGTTGACCTTAGGTACTTCAAATCCTCCTTCTTTCTCTCATCTCTCTGTAACCTCACTCTTCCACTTGGGTTCCTCTCATTCACACATGAACTCCGTCTTGCTGCAGTTAACCTTCATTCCTCTCCTTTCCAGATCAAACCTCCACCTCTCTAGCTTCTCCTCCATCTGTTCTCTGCTCTCACTACAAATCACAGTATCATCTGCAAACATCATAGTCCATGGTGATTCCTGTCTAACCTTATCTGTCAGTCTGTCTATCACCATTGCAAACAGAAAGTGGCTCAGAGCTGATCTCTGATGTAATCCCACCTCCACCTTGAACTTCTCTGTCACCCCAACATCACACCTTACCGCTGTCTTCAGCCCTCATCCATGTCCTGCTCTAACATACTTCTGTCACTCCAGACTTCCTCATACAATACCACAGTTCTTCTCTGTCATAAACTTTCTCCAGATCTACAAAGACACAGTGTAGCTCTCTCTGACCTTCTCTGTACTTTTCTATCAACATCTTCAAAGCAAATATTGCATGTGCAGTCCTTTTTTCTTTACATGAAACCATACTGCTGCTCACAAATGTTCACTTCTGCTCTTAGTCTTCCAATCAAATTGCTTTTACTCTTGTATCAAAAACACCACCCTTTGGTCTAAACCTGAAACACAATTTGCAGTTAACACACATTATCAAAAGTCAAATTTACTCTTTGCAGGAGATGAAATATTCTCCCTTTTAAAACATAGTTGGCATTCGCAACACTCAAGATACAAAAAGTTAACACAAAGAGGCAAAACTCTAACTCTGCTCCAACACAACAGTCACCGTTAACACACAACTAATCAAAACTGAAGACATCTGTTGCAAATCAACTGCAGTGAATATAAGGACAGTTCTAGAATAACTCAGCAGCTTTTCAAAGATGAATAACAGAGTAAGGCAACTTAGACCAAGACTCAAACCTGCACCAAGAGCCAAACCCACGTCCCAGACCAAGACCAGAACCTGAACCCGAACCAAGATCTGGACCCAGGCAAAGAACAAACATTCTGATGAGATCTGGGCCACAGTTATTTACCATGTGTTGGTTCATTGAATGACCATGAGGGAATCAGGTCCAAAGGTCAATCCTTTGTGTGTTTGTGTAAAGACCCAGAAATGGCTCCTATTAAGAGACACGCTACAACGCAGAGTTTAAACTCAAGGCGATCAGTCACGCAGTAGAACACGGGAATTCTGCGGGAACAAAGCGAGATGGCTACAGTTAGAAGACAAACTTGAACAGTGGGTTGTTGAACAGAGAGCAGCAAGTAGAAGTGTCAGTACAATCACTATTCGAAAGAAGGCAACAGCACACTTAACATAAATGAATTTAGAGGCGGTCCTTCTTGGTGCTTTCGGTTTATGAAAAGACGTAATCTGTCAGTCTACTATTTCACAGCAACTGCCAGCTGACTACCGAGAAAAGCTGGCCACTTTCCGCACATACTGCAGAAACAAAATAACTGGAAAAAAGATCCGGCCAGAGCATATCATCAATATGGACGAGGTTCCACTCACCTTTGATATTCCTGTGAACCGCACTGTGGATAAAACAGGAGCACGTATGGTGAATGTTCGCACCACAGGAAATGAGAAATCATCCTTCACTGTCGTTCTCGCCTGCCAGGCTAATGGCCAGAAACTTCCACCCATGGTTCTTTTCAAGAGGAAGACTTTGCCAAAAGAAAACTTTCCAGCCGGCGTCGTCATCAAAGCTAACTCGAAGGGATGGATGGATGAAGAAAAGATGAGTGAGTGGTTGAGAGAAATTTATGGGAAGAGACCGGGTGGCTTTTTTCACACAGCTCCGTCTCTATTGATGTATGACTCCATGCCCTTACATATCACCGAAGATGTCAAAAAACAAGTGAAGCACACTAATTCAGTGCTCGCCATCATTCCGGGTGGATTGACAAAAGAATTCCAACCGCTAGATGTTGGCATCAACAGAGCATTCAAAGCTAGACTGCGAACTGCGTGGGAGCAGTGGATGACAGAAGGCGAACACAAGTTCACCAAGACGGGGAGACAGCGCCGGACGACATACGCCACTATCTGCCAGTGGATCGTAAATGCCTGGGCTGATATGTCAGTCTCAACTGTGGTCCGAGCTTTCAGGAAGGCAGGAATTGTCACTAAACTGCCATACAACAACAGCGAAGCTGACTCGATTAATGACGACTTTGATGAGATGGATACCGCATTTGCCCAGCTGTTCAATTCGAACACTGAAGAAGAAGAATTCGAGTGATTCATAGATGAGGAATGAACTGATAAAGTGAGCTTTACGTGTTTCTTTTGTGTGTTTACAGCTGAACAAGGTTGTTCATATTGTGAATATGGACATTAATGCGTGAACAACATTGAGTTATTATGCTATTGCTTTAGAGTTATTATTTGAGTTATTATTGTTATTGCTTTGCACTATTACTATATTACTATGTGTTACTATATTGTGATTGCACTAACGTTTAATTTACCGTAACAGCATCAGAATGTTTTTTACATGTTTACTGAATGGAGGAAAAGTTCCCCTCCACTATGTGGTAAATGTTGCACTACAGGTTATACCTTGCTGTTCTTAAAAGATAAACTGTGTCACGGAAATACTAATACTTTACCTTGGAGAAAGTAATAAAACAGTTGTTTATTCCTTTTGGGAGTGCATGGAGTTGTCAGAAAGCTGATTTGCAATCTATTAATAAAGTTTGACTGACCTATCTGACTGTTTTGTTGACATTCCCTTTAGCGCAGCACCGTCTAATGGATGCATAGCGTAACCCCAGCCTCTACTGTAGCGCCTTATATATGGAAAAAGTTTTAAAATATGTCATTCATTGAAGCCTTATAATGGGGTGCGCCTTATAGTGGGGAAAATATGGTACTTTTCTTTCACCTTGTTCTGCATTCCCTTTATTGATGACAGTAAAGATTTTTTTTCTGCCTATTGTTAGAAAGTGTATGGGAGACAGCCATACACTTGGGAAAAGCTGTTGCAGGCCACAGATATGGCTTGTGACATTCCAGTTGAGTTCTTTAAAGGCTGGATCAGGCATATAAGATCATTTTCCCCCTGTTGTCTGGCTGGTGAGAACATTATCTGTGATGTGGAGGAAGTTGTGTGGCCTGATCAGGTACAGAGATAATATGGTGAAGTACAATAAATGTGAACCTGGATTTGCGGTGAAAAAACATTCTGAAAAGTATTTTACTCTTTTTTTTGCTTTGCTTTTGTGCTTTACTATTCATTGTGTACAGTGTCAAGTATTTTGTCGAGTAGCGTATTGTGTTTGATACGTGTTTGTTAGTTTTGTCTAAGTCTTCATTGTTACCTCAAAATGAGCTTTTGATTCAAGAGTCAAGTATTTTGTATATTTAGCTTATATTTAGAAAATTTTGTTTGATGTTTGGGGAAACTAGTTAATATTTCAGAAAATGTGTTTTAGCATTTGGGGATTGTACATTGTTTGGTATTTGTCTCTTCCCCCTTACAAATAAGATACCAGATCAAAAAAGCCATATGGATAAGAGGAGTAAGTATCGATAAAATCTTCACGATAACCCTTTTCTGTGTTTTGTACTACTACAACTGAACATGAATTAGCATGCGGCCCTATGATGCAGTCCTATCAAACCATTTGTTTCATATTCTGTACTCACTTTTCTGAAACCCCTATCTCATCAGCATGATTCAAACTTCCCTTTAAACCCATTTGATATAACTTGGTCCGTGTTTTCTGCCGTGTAGTTCATCATCATTCCACAGAGGCAGTAGGAAGGCTTTTCCTGCTCATTTCAACAATGGCTTCTTCCATGAAAACTCAAAATCTATTTTGGTGGGAAACGCTTTGCTAATTTTCAAAACTTTATGGTGAAAATAAGCTTACCTGTTATTATTCATTTTTAAATGTATACTTGCTGCAGTGTACGAATGCAAAATTAGCTCAAAATTAATTGTTTATAACACAGTTACAAGTTAAATATAAGCGGTTCAAATTTTATACAATGGGTAAACAAGGTGCCTTTTTCCTGAACACTCATGTCAATAATATTGTATCCTAAATTAGTATTAGTATTAGTATAATTACTGGTACCATCTCATTAGAAAAAAAAAATTGCAATTCTTTTTTTTTTTTGCAGTTTTAATTAAAGGGTAAAAAATATTTTTTATTTCCAAAAAAATCTGAATTTTCTGCCAAATATTTGATGTAGTGGGTTTTATAGTGTTTAATGATCTGAAAACAATCAGAATATTTGGATGAGAATAAATAAAATAAATGCGATATGAGCTCTTTTTTATGAAAACATGGACTAAAAAAGGATTATTAAAACATGTTTCTAGGTAAACCACACACATTTTAGACAGAGAATAGCTCTTATTGTTTTTTCTCTGATCATAATGATGGATTTATTTGTAGAGTTGGAAGATGCTGCACCTACCAGAAGAAAGCAGCCTCAGCATATTAAAATGTATTGCAGCTGAGGATCCAGACTACCTGCAGACTCCTTCAAGCACTGATGATTCTGAGTCGTTATAATTATCTTATAAATTCAATCTTTCAATTTCAGACTAAAATACACAGATAAGGAAAAGAAGGATTTAGCTCAAGCTAATAGACCACATAGACACCAGTGAGTTTGTTGATACCAAGATGATCGCTTTATCTTGATCCAGGTTCACATAATTTTCTTCATATTTCTGCAGATCATAACTACAGTAGTAATAAAAGTTACACTAAAAGTTAAGTCACTTCAACTTGAATAGTGTGACCAGAGACAGGCTAATCTTGGAGCTAAGCCATTAACCTTTGTCCCTTCAGACCTTATTTTATATTGAAAATATTAAAATAAGGACAAATTATGCTTAAAAATCATTGAAATCTTCAAAGACTGAAGTGTCCAAAGGAGTTTTTTCCTATTTCCCAAATTCTTTTATAACTCATGAACGATATTAGGTGAATGAGTGGATCAAAATGTTTTTTTAATTACCCATCAGAACTCTGAATTACAGCAGTTCAGTTTCAGTGTGTGGACAAAAAAGTAGCTGTAATAAAAATGAGTGGGTCTTCACATTTTCAACTAAGTCTAATCTCCAAAAAGTTTTTATTTTTCTAAAAGATTAGGCAGAAGTGACACACTAAACATAACATATCAAAAATGGTGATGATTTAGTATAATTAAAGGCTTTAAAAAAAAACTCTGGTTTTCTTCATAGAAACAATAATGTATTGCATAGAATTTGTTTTAATGAAATCACAGAGCACTATGAGCACCCTCAGAATAAAATGCTGAGTGGCTCCTCTATTTTTAGGACTCTCAGAGTGGAGTGATGAATTAATGCTCATTTAAAATAGATGACTTTAAACAAGGCTTAAAACACGAAATGAATGATGCTTTTTCAAACAGGAACTAAAACATCAAACCTCAACTGTGACAAAAAAAAAAAAAAGGAAATTATAAAAAAAAAAAATGATGAAACAGAAACATCTTCAGAACCGAATGAAATCCTTTTGAGGTCATGGGCTGCTGGAGACTGTCCCAGCTACTGTTTGGCAAAGGTGGGGTACACCCTGAACACATTGCCAGTCTGTTGCAGGGCCAATCACTTACAATCACATGCAAACTTAGAGGCAAATTCGAGATACTGATTAACCAATGCTATAGTTTATAGTTATAGTTTATTTATTTATATGGCGCCTAAAAATGACCTTGGTCACACAAGGCGCCGTACACTAAAAGCTCGATAAAACAAAAGAAACAACAGCTAAAATGTTAAAACAATGAACGCTAAAATATATATACATAAACACATACAAACTCATATACATACAAATAGCTGACATAAAAACACCAGATAAAAACAAAGGTGAACAGTAAAAACACACCAGCAGAGCAGAGTCTCATGCTGTGTCAAAAGACTGGCGATAAAAATGGGTTTTAAGAAGTTTTTGAAAAATGGGCAATGAAGATTCCTGCCGATTGCTCAGTGAATGCATTCCAGAGCTTCAGTGCACAGACTGAAAATGCACATTCCCCTCTGAGCTTCCTTTTAGACCTCGGTACCTCCAGGACAAGCTGATCAGCAGACCTGAGGCATCGGGTCGGGCTGTAAGGATGAAGCTCAGAGATGTACGATGGTGCACAATTGTTTAAAGATTTAAAAACAAAAGAATTTTAAAATGAACTCTAAAATTCATAGGCAGCCAATGTAGCGAGGGAGCAGTTTCTGGTCACTCCTTTTAAAGGGATGTCAGCTGATGAAAGGCACACCTTGTCTCCCAGCTTGTATTCTGGGGCTGGCAACCTACGTCAATTGGCAACAGCGCTGAGCTTCTCTTGGTTCTGCAGCAACTGGAGTTGGTACTTGCTCCAGGTGTGCCGGCAGTATCTCACAAAAGGCAGCAGGACCAGAGGAAGAGGCCAACTGTTCCTAGTGGGAAAACAGAGGATGTTGAAAGCCATAGGCTGCTTGGAAAGGTGAGAACCCGGATGAATTGATGAGGGTGTTGTGGGAGTACTCAGCCCAGGTTAGCTGAGCACCTGATGAGGAGAGACAATTGAGGTGGTGACTACCGAAGCAACTGGTTCCTCCTCCAACTGGAATGGGCGAGACAAGGCGAGGTCAGTCAAGGGCATGGGATAATTCAAGAAAAGACTAGAGATGTCAGAGTCCAGGCGAGGGTCAGGGCAGGCGACAGGCAAACAGAGAATAGGTGGAGTCAGAAACAGAAGATCACATCCAGATAGAAATGTTTGGTAATGCAGGCAGAGTGGCACAAAACTTTGCACTGAGTGAGGCTCTGCGCAGTGCTTAAGCATCATGTAGGTGATTGTCAATGAGTGTCAGCTGAGTGGCATCGGGGTAGTGTGCGCTGGGGTTGCTGGCAGATGTGGTGTTAGTACTCCGGAGATGGCTCACGCCGGAGACCAGAGGGGGAGACAGAGTTCTGACTCTTAACACAGGCCCCCTTAAAGGACCATAAATCCCATCTTTAATAATTACAACAAATCTGTTGATCTTTGTCAACTATAAACTGAAACATGAACTATAAACAAACAAACGACAAGTTAAACATGACACCATATAAATACAAGACAACAACTTTAAGTAAAGTAAGCCAAAAAGAAAAAAAAAACACAACAGAAGACCTGGTGTGAGTAAAGCCAGATGGATTGATTAAGAAAAAATAAAACAGATGCAGTGATTGAGAATTAAAAGCATGACTAAGGGAAAGCAGAATAAACAGAATCAAAACAAGAAGGTGTGAATACAAAAACCTGGTTCAAAAAGAACAAGAACCATACGCTAAAAGAGACAATATCTCAGGAAAAATCACTGTTCCAGTGGCAGCACCAACAGCTGAGTACCAAGCAGCCGCTGGGAATGCTTCACTTACTGATACATCACAAACTCTCTCCTCCAATGATCAGTAAATTTTCTTTTTTAGCAGTTTAGTTTGAGTGTCCTGTTTGAAAAGTACTTTACTGATGAAGTAAAATACAACTACACCAAGGACTATTGGCAAGTTTCTTTGCTTAATTTATCTAAGATTTTTAAGAATTACTGAAGTGGCCAACAAGACGTTTACTTACGCTAAACTTTCCTCATTCGATGTGGATCTGATACATTTTAGCAGTTCTGGATGAGAGTTGCATTTCTGTCGCTCCATCTTCTGTGTGAACTGTTCCATTGTTTTTTCAGGTGTGGATCCATTTCTATGCGCCAAAAATCCTTGTTTCCAGGGAAGAAGACTGGCCCGTGTGTTCTATGCTAATTCATTTGAACTTGGTGTGTTTCAGAGAGATTTGACCTGCTCTGTGTTTCTAATATTGTTGATTGTACTCTTGAAATATCCTGTTTGTTGATATGCATATGCTTGATAGTGCATTGATAGTGTAAAGTGTAGTGTATGATGAAAGTATATGTTGTTTTTTCCCAAATACGATGCACAAAACAACGTTTTTTTCAAATGCAAATCAGTAAGGAACAAAGCCCTGAACTGACACCTCAGCATATTGGTCATAAATGTAAGACCTGTAGGGCTTCATGTGACAGAACTTTCTTAGGTCACAAGATCATTTCAAGCTGTTTCATTGAAGTTTTTCTTTTTCTAGGACACTGGCAAGTGCAGGAAAAGAGCTCAAAGATAACTTCCTGAAAGTCCTGGCAGCGCGTGAGCAGGCCCACCACAGTGGGAAAAAGACTGGAAGTACATTATTACACCCCTCCAATTTCTACGTAATGGGATTCCCCCCAAATATTTTTGCAATTCTATTAGGATGGGAACAAAATCCACATTGTATTGAGTGGAAAAGCAGGCCCCTCAGTGCCCCCCCAGTGCCTTACCACTACAACAGGGGACAGCTGCCTCCCCTTTTCCCACCCCTAACTCTGTTTTACTAAACTGTCTTGTTCTAGGTGTGATTTCTCCACTTAAACCACAAAGATAGTTTAATAATGTATTCATGCTAAAATCTTGAAGGACTATGTTTAAACTGTATGATTCATTCTAACTTTTACTGTGAGACCTGGCTTAAAGTTAAAGGCAGTAATGTTAGTCTCTACAGCTGCTTTCCAAACTGCACACACATTGTAATGCCAGACGGATTCAGATAATTTGGAGTGATGGGACTTTTGAAATTCAGCTGGGAACATCACACTTCACCTGTAAAATGCTGCTTTTCATTTCAATATCTAATCAGTCCAAGATCTTGTCCTTTGTAGCTAAAAAGCTTCCATTAGTCATATTTTGGCTTGTTTCTTTGCTGCTGCAGTTTATAGAAATACCCTAAACAGTATTTTAGGATTTTTTTACACCCTGGCTGTTAGAAAAACATCACTAGCAGACAGAAGTCAAATACCTTGGGTAGCATTAAAATGACGAGAAAACACTAAAGTCTAATGAAACTGGTAAAATGAATTTGCAGCATTTAGAACAAGAAATTAAAGACATAGATTTTCATTAGAAAAATAAATCATTAAAAAAAGAAATACAAATTTCAGCATTGTTCTGTTAGTGTGCCATTCTTTTCTTTTTTACCTTTCTTTTTCTTAAAAAATGTTTGTGTCCTACCTATTGCACACGAAGATCATAAACAAAACAAATATAAATGTATCTGAAACATAAAAAACACCCCTCTCACCCTCCGTGGGTGGTTCCTCACCCCAAGCTGGGGTCCCCTACCAGAGGCCTGGTAGCTTGAGGGTCCTGCAGTATCTTAGCTGTTCCTATCACTGCACTTTTCTGGACTGAGATGTCTGAGGTCTTTCCAGGGATCTGCTGTAACCACTCCTCCAGTTTGGGGGTTCCAGCTCCAATGACCACGAGCACCACTGTCACCTTCACCTTCCAAGCTTTCTCCAGTTCTTCTCTGAGTTCCTGGTATTTCTCCAGTTTCTCGTGTTCCTTCTTCTTGATGTTGCCATCTCTTGGTACTGCTACATCCACCACAACAGCTTTCCTCTGTTCTTTATCCACCACTACAATGTCTGGTTGTTTCATCATTACCATCCTGTCCATCTGTATCTGGAAGTCCCACAGGATCTTTGCTCTCTTATTCTCTACCACTTTCAGAGGTGTTCTCCATTTTGACTTTGGGGTTTCCAGTCCATATTCTGCACACATGTTCCTGTGTACTATTCCAGCCACTTGGTTGTGGAGCTCTTTCCCAGGCAGCATCTTACACCCTGCAGTTCTGTGCTGGATTCTTTCAGGCGTCCCTTTGCCTACTTCTTGGGTCTTGTCTGGTGTGGTAGATCTGAGCCTCTTTTGCTCTGGTGCTCAGAGCTTGTTCCTGAGCTGCCAGGATGAGCACTTTTGTGCTTGTCCTCCCATGAGGATCTGTCCTCCAGCTCTTCATCCTCTGCTGTACATTGCCTGAGACGTTCACTGAACACACTGTCAGTTGGGCCCTTGAGCTTGATGTATTCATGCATCTTGGATGTTTCATTCTGGATAGTGGCTTCCACACTCACTAGTCCTTGGCCTCCTTCCTTGTGGTTAGCATACTGTTTCAGTTTTGGGATGGAGCGCTCGCTCATAGTGTGTAGCTTGATGTCATTCATGTAAAGGAGGTGACTGATGCTTGCCCCACTCCTGAGTCAGTATCCATAGTCAGTCTTGCTGATTATTTGGCTGAGGGGGAACAGAGCGTCTCCTTGGTATATGCCACATTTGATGGACATTTGTGCAAGTGGCTTGCCATTGGTTTCAAGGGACCACATCTTCATTGAGTTTTCCATGAAGGCTCTTAGAGCTTTGTTGATGTCGTACAGCTCCAAGCATTTGGTGATCCAGATGTATGGCATTGAGTCATAGGCTTTCTTGTAATCAATCCAGGTTGTGCACAGGTTGTTGTGTCGTGACCTGCAGTCTTGAGTGACTGTTCTGTCAACCAGGAGTTGGTGTTTGGCTCCTCTGGAATCTCTACCAATACCCATCTGTGCATTGCTCATCAATTGATCCATGTGTCAATGTATTTTGGTTACAATAAGCTTCAATGTTGTGGAGAGAGGTTATTGGTCAGTAGTTGGATGGGACCGCACCCTTTGAGGGATCCTTCTGAATCAGAAGGATCAGAAGGATAAAGCACTGCTTGTTCAACACGTTTTCAATTATTTAAATATTTGCACATGTTTTTCTAATTTTAGGCATCACATTTAAATAATGTGCACCTCCTTCACATAGTTTGTATAAAAGGCAAGCGTTTCTTTTGGTTTCTATTTTTCATGCCATGAATTGTTGTCAATTGCTTAATGTATGTGTTGACGCCTCTTTTAATTAGCCTCTTCAAAGTGTCTCGTCAAACATGTAACTGTGACCAACTTATTTATAGCCTCCACCAGTCCAGCAAAACTCATCATTATCTCACAGAAAACACTTTCAGCTGTAAAGCCTCCTTTGTCTCACGTACAAAACTAAAGCCTGTAAACTCACGAGTCACATTTTTAAATTTTGGACTTTCCACAATGATGAACTCTGCCCTTTCGCCTTCTTGTTTCTCTTCTCAAGGGTTCATTGAAATGAATACTATACAGGTGTTCATTTCCATTTTTTTTACTTTCACTTTGGTAATGGTGTGCAGATGTATCCTGCTCTCATTCAAAATGATGAATCAATCTTTAAAGCTTTCAGGAACTTGCCTTCATTGTGTTTTTTACTTCTCAGAGCATGTTGCGAAGCCTAAAGTTACATACAAAAGGTGCACCTGGCAGATTCAGCTTTATTTATACTGGGTAAGAAGTCCTTTTTTTCTAAATCAAATCCAGGTCACACCTGCACCAACTGCTTGAGGGTGTCCGTTGTCTGGAGGTTCTCATGTGAAGAGGGTGGGCTCCCTGCCTGTTGCTTGTTTTAAGATTTTTGCTGAAATTGGAGCATGTCAGTGTTTCAAAGCTGAACACAATTAAAACAGCTTCTAATAAAATACTGAGCCAAATTGGATGTCAAAATTTCAAGCAACGTCAGCCAAACACATTGAAATCAGGAAGACAACTACAGTCATTTGTTGCTTTTGCAAACTTTATTAGTATTTATTCGAGTAACAAATTGAAGGATTTTAGACTCAACTTGGACCTTAATGGCAGTAACTTGTGACTTGACTTTTAGATTGTTCTCTCTGAGACTGGAAGGTCGTGAGTCCAGAACGAGTTGTACCAAATACTCTAAAAATGAGACCCAATGTCTCCCTGCTTGACACTCACCATTAAGGGGCTGGGTTGGGGTGTTAAACCACCAAATGGTTCCTAAGTGCAGCTGTGACTGGAGCTCTCCGCTCCCCCAGGGCATGGGTCAAATGCAGAGAACAAATTTTGCGCACCTAGATGCGTGACCACTAATGAGAGTTTAACTCTATTAGAGACAGTCGTGTATTGGAGGCCGGCGTTTATTCCATCACAGACAGAATGGTGTTGGCTAGTATGTTAAATATGTGGTGAAATTCGGTCAAAGAAATGCAAACAGCAACACCAAAACTAGCATGATACAATGATGAGAACATTGTCTTCTGTTCTGATTAGCACTGGCTGTGAACGTTTATTTTGTCTTTGAAGCATCATTAATCTTTGTATTAAAAATCCTCTTTGCTTTCATGCCAATCATTTTCTGATCATCATCATCTGATTCTATAGTTCTGAAGACACTAAAGCCTTAGTCACCAAATGTTCTCACATGACAAATTATCACCTATTTTCCATAGTTAATAGTTAACTAATTTTCCTAGCTGATACTTGCACTATTTTTACTTAATTGTTCAAGCTACTTTGCAGAAGTGCTCTGTTTAAGGGTTAAATGATTAAAGAAGGTTGATGAAATAAACATCAGGAACAACCTAGATTATTAAACGTATTCATTTTTTACACATGTTAATAAAAGTATTGAATCGGGACTCATATTAGCAGATAGTCAAAATCAAATGACTCTGAATTGGATTGATCCCAAAACAACTTGATCCTTAGTTACAAAGCCACAGCCTACCTGAGTATTGTTGCTGACTGTGTCCATCCCTTCATGACCACATTGTTCCATCTTTTGATGTTACTTCCAGCAGGATGAGGCTCCATATCTGAAATCTGGAGTGATCTCAGACTAGTTTCTTCAACATGACAATGAATTCACTGGACTCATATGATCTCCACAGTCACCAGATCTCAACCCAATAGATCACCTTTGGGATGTGGTGGAACAGGAGATCGGCATCATGGATGTACAGCCGACAAATCTGCTACAACTGTGTGATGTTGTCATGTTAATATGGACAAAACTTTCTGAGGAATGTTTCCAGTAATTTGTTAAATCTACGTCACCAAGGAATAAGGCAGTTCTGAAGGGAAAAGGGGGGTCCAACCCAGTACTAGCAAGTTGGACCTAATAAACAGGCTGGTGAGTGTATATGTAGATATCTTTTATAAAAGATTGGAGTATTTAGATGAAATATTGGTCTAACTTTTTTAAAGCTAAACTATTAAAATTAGTAAAAAAAAAACAACACCTTTGATTAAAAAAGACATGAACCTGCTGTATTGAGAGTCTCTTTCAACGCTGAGTATACTGAAAGTTTATGAAAGTATACTGAAAACTTCAATATTTTATTTATCAGAAAAGCAGAATTTTTAAGGCCTACTCCTGTTCCCTTTAGTTCAAGTTGATGGCAATATTTTAAGGGGAATGTCTTTAGTAATGTTCACTGTTTCATTAATTATTTAATAATTGAATGTATCTCAATGTTAAACTGCTTTTGCTTAAATAAAATTATCTTTTTTTATTGACAGAATAAAAATAGTTTATTATTGCAACAATTTTGGATTGTAGAACATTTCTTTATTTTAGCATTCATTAATTCTGTTTAATACAAATGTGTGTTTTCTAAACAGATGTCTTTGTAAAAAGGTCACGTTGTTTCAGAGCTTTTTGACTCTTCAGAAATGATTTTCAGGCCCCCAGCCTTTCAGTCGTGGAATTTTGCAGGTTGGCTTTTGCAGCGTGTCTCATGCCCAGAGGGGACATCCTGCATAAAGGAAGTGTTTGTCTTTGGTCTGTGGACCCAGCAAATTCTGTATTGATAAGCTCCTGTCGGTATAGATAATAAGGTGGTCAGTCATGCAGCCCAAAGATCAAGTATAGCAGTGAAATTAAAGAGGAATTCCCAGCCCTATTGCATTTCAAACCATGTGTGTCCTCTGCCCTCTTCCTTTGTCCTTGTCATGGGCAGTAAAAACAACAATGGCAAGGTTGATTTCAAAGCAGCAAGACAAAGGTGGACAGCCATTAAAAAGAAGAGAGTCCTGCAGGGATATCATGTGACCTTGACTTGAATGGTGTCACAGACTTGTGGAGAGGTGGGAATAAGGTCTCAGCAGTTCATATCCTTCTTTCAAGTATACAAAAAGAACTTTTTTGTGTTGAGAATAGTGCATTGTGATAAAGTGGATTCACCTGATTAGAATCAATTTTTGATGTGACAAAACAACTATGAGCACAAATCAAATCCAAAGACCTGATCTTGTTCCCAAAATGTTCCTCTGAAAGATGCTCCAGTTCTGACATGAAAGATTTTTGTGGATGAAAAGTAATTTTTTGCAGCTGCAAAAGTCAAATCAAGCAGGAAAATGTGACAAATCTGAAAGCTTTTAAAGACCACAAACATTTTTTTTTAGCATTAGATAAAACATAGAACAGGACTAAATCTAATAATGTAGGTAGTGCTTTTTTCCCACTGGAAGCCCCTGTCATGATTACTTCTGGGCTGGCCAGCCCTCGTATGAACAGCTGCCGTTATCCAGATAGATCAATCCAAGACATTATATATCATTTATAACAAATAAAATCAGATATACTTTTCCTAACTCTAATGTTATTTTCTAACTTTTGCAGATCTCTTTTTGGACCCCATAGTTGAGCTTGGACCATTGCCATCATTAAAACACCCATCATTTTGAGAGGCTAGGATGTCTATGAAGGTATGTGGTGGTAGTGCTATATCATCCATTATCAAAAGATACATAACTACAGTCATCACAGATTCAGAGTAAAAATGACCACCATTGTATTAGAGGCTTTGATGACAGATTAATTAGATGGTAAATTAATAAATGATTTTACTTTTATCTGTTTGAAAATATCACTGTTTTATTATGAACCTCCAGAAAATCATGTTTAATAACACAACATGCTGTAGATACACAAAAGCATTTCTCCTTCAATGTTTTGATGTTTTTGAGGCATTCGGCTGTGTATGTTGCTTCTGTTTCCTCTTCGGAGACAAACAGTAAAATTGCTTTGCAGCTCTTCCTGTTAGCTTGAGCACTACATCAAAAAAGACAGTTTACAGAATGTATCTAGTAATTGTGATCAGGCTAAATTATTTCGACTAATGTTAAATTGTGAATAAAGCTAAAGTGAAAGGATGGGTCAGAGAATACTGGGGCCTAAGCGAAGCCCAAAAAGAATGAGATTTTCTTTGGTAACAGTGCTCTATAAAAAAAACTGTTGATGATCTTTTCTTAATGATGCCACATTTGTAAGAAATGTGCAGCTTTGGAAAGAGCAACAAAGGTTGTAGTTACAGGTATGAAACATTTGCCAGATCTCCTCTGATGAACATTTTATTCTGATGTTACATCTTGTTTGTTGGGTTCTGTCATGAGTCAGCAGTGTTGGCCATTTTGGGTTGTTGAGTATTAAGCTACGTACACACCAGCCTTGGTGACTGGCATTCAAGAGACTGCAATCAATTCAATTCAACTCCATTTTAATTATATAGCTCAACATCATAACCATAGCCGTCTCAAAGGGCTCCACACTGGTATTTATGCAAAGAACATAAAGTCAGTCATAAATATGAACAATAGCTGGTTGCTAAACTAAACTTAGCTAAGCTAAACAGGCATCCCTTGTGGTGTCTTGGGCCAGAGTTATGGTCTTTCCTTTGTGTTCTTATCTTCTGTTTCTTTTCTTCCTCCTTCTCCCTTCTTTTCATCATGTTTTGCTCCTGTGTTTAATTGGTTGGTTGTGCTATTTAAGGCTGCTCGCTCCTGTCGCTTGTTGCCAGATCGTTCTGTGTGTCTCCTTGAGCACCACAAGCCTTCCAGCCTTTACGAGTTGTGTTATGCTGCAGTAAATGCAGCTCTTCCCACCTTTTGTGTCTGGCGTTTGTGTCCACGTTCAGGTCTTGTCATCCCTGACCTTAGACCTCCATCTCGGTCAACGAAAAACTCATTAAAAAAACGTATCTTGGGGGGAAAAAAAACCTAAACCTAAACCTCAGGAATGCCCACATGAAGAAGGGAAACGACATGTTTAAATAACAACTACAGGTTTGAACTACTGATACATGTTGAAATAATACCTACATGTTTATATAACGGCTGCCTTTTTAAATAACATGTTTATATATTAACTACATGTTTGAACAACAACTATATGTTTGAATAGTGTAGCAGATGGGCTTCATCCAAATGAAACTGTGGGGCTTGTGAGGGTGCAAGACGAGCCAGAGGCGAGGTCCACAGCCATTGACAGGAGCCCAGACGACCCACCTGAAATCTTTCCTGCTCCCTCGGAGGGGAGTGGGAAACAGGGACAACATGTGAAATCTTCACAGCTAAGAGTAGCAAGAATATGTGGTTCTGCTGAGCTGTGACTGCTGGTCAGTCTGGCTATATTACAAAAAAGAAATCTTGGATTATTTCTATTCTCTGATATTAAAGTTGAACAGTATAGGGTAATGGTAACTGGATTTACGCAGATTTTTTTTTTTTATAATTTAAGAGTCTATATTTCTAGTTATTCAGAGACTGCTCTAAGCCGGAGCGGCGCCATTTTCTTTCTAACTTACAGGTTGCTTGTTTCATGGAACATATTTCTTCATTAAACTACGGTGCTACTCGGTTTTGTCTAACAAGCTTAGGTTTCAAAGGGGCAACAGCATCATTTTGAGGGCCTGCATGGCAACATCAGCAAACTGATTGTTTTTTCAAAGGACTGAAACTATGGGAGCTGGTCTCAGAGTAAGTGCTCAGCCTTTTCCTCAGTAATGGTTGAACTGGGAGTTTAATTTCAATGAAAAATATATTGAAACGCCTGTTAACCTGCAAAATGGGCGTTCAAAACTCTTGCATTGTTGTGTCACTAGTCCATTTTTGGACTCTAACTGGCAGTTCATTAAACACACTGAAGAAAGGTGAACGTTTGACTGCTTGAGTGTCAAACAATGGAACTTTGACCAAGTGGATTTGGAAGTGATGAATGGGTGGTGCCCTTTTTTTCCTAACTTTATTGAGCAGAGTGCAAGTATGCCACAAGAGAACAAATATATATATATACAATATAAAATATAGAGATAGTAACAAAAAGGAGGGTTAGTTACATAAATATATGCAAAGATTCATATATATCAATAGTTTTAAGAGTCTGGTATTGCTTTTATGTAACAAATGAAATAAAATATTTAAGGAATTGAAGAAAATATTATGTTTTATGGTTATATTTAGATTAATTAATATAGGATTTTGCAAGAAGACCTATTAAATGACTTCTGTAAAATATATTATCATGCTTTTTTAAGTTTCTTAAAGTTAGCATACTTTCTCATAGAGGATGGCGTCCTTTTTCGTTCCCAGATGCGTAAACTGTTTGAAAATGTATCATGAAGTAGATATCAATAGCTGGTTTTTAGTGTTCGGTTGGAAACATATGAGAATAAGCGTTTCATTTCTCAGAACAGAGCTGTTAAAAAAATAGCCTGGAGCAAAATTTACAAGATTGACGCCACTTTGCAACTGTAGGCAGCAGCCCTTAGCTCATCTTTTAAAACAATTACGCAGCTGAATGAAAACTGCTGGCACAAAGGTTTCAACAACATATCTTCAAAGGGAGTTAAAATAAAAAAAACTAGTTCTTGTGTGGCACAGCTCTGAGCTTGTCAGCTGTTGTTAACTATCAGCTCACTAAAGTAATGACCTCCCAGCCTGTCGAAACTTTTTAGACAGGGTACCATCTGCCTTTCCCCACAGCCCCCTTTCTGTCAACTCCACAAACTCCTCAGGTCATGAAAAGCACCTCAGTCTGGCTGGCAATGGTTTTGGCTGAAAAAGTACTCCATGTGATGAAGGAATCCATTTTTGGTCAACACACTGATATCCAATCTAGGAATTAGGCTAATGCTTCTCTGTGCTCAGCAACAGATGGAGCACATTCTTTAGAATCTTCTTTGTTTTATCACCACACACTGGTCTGCTTCGAGCATGTATTTTTCCACCTGAGTAAATACTGGACTACGTCTCTCCTCCTTTGTGCAGTACACATGTCTTCCAGAGGCTGCACCTTCCAGCCTGCTCTCTGTTCCAGTAAGTGTCTCATTCCCTAATTCCATCCAAGAGCAAGTGCAGAACTGTATGATTTTTATATTTATCCTGAGAGAGCAAATGCTTCTGACAGACAGTTTCTCATCAGGTCAATGTCAGTCTCTCTTTTCCACACTCACAGTGACGTGCCAAAGATCTGGGCTCACAGTTTCGACCTTAAAGCTTCTGAAATCTGAAAAAACGAAATTCCGAGCATTTTTCATATCATTGTACTACATATTAACACGAGTATGAAGCTGAAGCCAAAAAGAAATGTAGATAGTTTGAGTCCATCAACATGCAGTGACTTTAAATCAGTTACATGTGAGCTCTCTGCTCGAAGTGGATGGAATATGTTTTATGTTAACATTCATTTATCATTTATCCAATCAGGAAGAAAAGGAATGAAAAAGCATCTCTGTGTTTTGAACTGTGATTTGCAACAGGTACATCTGTGTTTTATTACATTCCTTTTTTTTTTTTTTTTTACAAAGCAGGGATGACGAAGCACCCCTCTTACTCAGACACAATCTGCCCATTACTTTTTATCCTTGTCATTTACTCTTTAGGAAAGGACTTCTTGTTCCCAGACAGCTATTAATTAAGATGGGATCATTTTTATTCAAACTTCGTGTAGATTTTA
This sequence comes from Adrianichthys oophorus, assembly GCA_036245035.1. Taxonomy (NCBI): domain Eukaryota; kingdom Metazoa; phylum Chordata; class Actinopteri; order Beloniformes; family Adrianichthyidae; genus Adrianichthys; species Adrianichthys oophorus. Next base: position 494,484 of record BSAI01000130.1, read on the forward strand.
TGCTTTTGTTTCGCTGGCTGGTTGGTGGTTGAGAATGAGAAATCGAATTTTACTGTCAGAAAACAAAACAGCTAAAAAGAAAGCATATGCAAAATACATTAACCAAGAAAATTGAAAAATAAATGCACCCGTGCTCACACTACATTCAACCTGTTTCTCAGTGCTCGAGCAAATGTTTTCATCTTACTTACTGCTACATTATTTTTTACCAAGTAACTAATTCAAAGGGTGTTTTTATACTACTAAATATGACTTTGACGTAAGACTGTTTTTACTTGATTAAAACTTAAGGTTCCTCCAAACACCTCTGTACCCTAATGCATCGATTCAACACAATATTTAAATGCATTTTACTGCTTTATAGAAGTCCTGCAGCAGTCAATGCAACACTTTCTATGTAGAGTGCTGACCTTATCTCCTTAAAATAGGGCCTTGTATTAGACCCCAGGCACAGCGGGGGGGGAATGTTCTCTGTCTGGGCTGGGGCTAACGCTCGAGGTTTTAAGAAAAAGTAAGTGGTGGAGACTGAAGGGATAGTGGCGTCAGGAGGTGGGGCCGGTGCCGCAGCCCTGGGAACAGCTGTGCTCCGCAGCGGCAGGAGCACAGGCCACAGATCCAGAGCTCTGATCGTGGCAAAAGCAGGAGGCGCCGTCAGGATGAGTCTGGTAGCTGAAGGGGGAGATGAGACTGCTGAGGGTCTACGCTGACACAATCCCTGTCCCAATGGGTGCCGTTGGTGTGCTGGCAGCTCATCAGGGCCAGGGTCTTCAGCCAGCGGGGCATAATGGTTGGCAAGAGCCAAATTAGCCGTGCTAGTAGCATGTTGTTCCGGCCCATGGCTCCTCCGCTTGCGGCGTCACCTCCCATGACAGCTTCGGTGTAGAGCTGAGAGTCGGGTCTCTCTGGTTTTCTTGGAGGTCAGGTGGAAACCTAACAGACTCCCCTGGGCTGGAGTTGGCTGGTGCCCGGAACTCATCGGTTGGCTCTAATCCATCCAAAACGCTACCACGAAGCTGCACAACATTGCTGTCGGAGCTGGTAGAGTTAGCTTCAGCTTCAGTAGCCTTTCCTCGCTGCTCAGACAGACTGGTCTTCAGCCGCTCTCAAGACGGTCTTCCGCAAAGGACTTAATGCAGAACTCCAACGTGAGATTGCCTGTCAGGACAACATGCCGGGAGAATATAGATCTGGATCATCTTATCGTGGTCACCACCCACTTGGACAATCTGCTACGGATCCGGAAGCCTAAAGACTCCAAAACTGAGCTGGTTACCTTCACACCGGCACGCTCTCAACATGAGCACGCCACTTCCGGGGAACCCATGTAGGTGGGATCTACGTGCCTGACACCGGAAGAGAGAAGCAGTCGCATGCAAGAGAACCTTTGCATCTACTGCGGTCATTCTGGCCACCTGTGAGTGTCATGCGCCGGCCAGACAATCGAGTGGGCCGGGGAAGTGACACTTTCTCTACTTTTGCTATCACTCTACAGATAGCAAACAGGCTCATTATGACCAAAGCTATAGTAGATTCAGGCGCGGCAGAAAATGTTATTGACTTGGCTTTTGCCCAAGCTGATTCTATTCCCTTCCTGCCCTGCGAGTCGCGGGTGTCAGTTTCTGCACTAGTTGGTCAATCCCTGGGCTCAGGTCGGATCAAGTTCTTGACTCCGGATCTTCAACTCGACATTCAGCACCAACATCAGGAACTCATCCTTTTTTTTCATTCATTCATTTTCCAATCTGCTTTATCCCTTTCGGGGTCACGGGGTTGCCGGAGCCTAACCCGGCTACTCATGGGCGAAGGCAGGGTACACCCCTGGACTGGTCGCCAGTCTGTCGCAGGGGCCTCAATCACACACCCATGCACACTCACATTCACACCTAGGGACAATTTCGAGTAACCAATTAACCTATGAAGCATGTTTTTGGACGGTGGGAGGAAGCCGGAGTCCCCGGAGAAAACCCACACATGCACGGGGAGAACATGCAAACTCCACACAGAAAGGTCCTCCAGCCAGGACTTGAACCGGGAACCTTCTTCCTGTGAGGCGCTAAAGGAGCGCTAACCACTGCGCCACCGTGCAGCCACATCAGGAACTCATCCGGTTTTTCGTCATTGACTCGTGGCGTGACCCTGGTGCATGACACAACATCAGCAGGACACCCAGGTATAGCAGGTACTCAGTCTCTGGTTCAGAACTCTTTCTGGTGGCCCACCATGCAGGCGGATGTGGCTCAATTTGTCACAGCGTGCACCCAGTGTTAGATGGCCAAAACCCCAAACCTCATTGCTTTGTTTTAATCTAAAAGATCTTAAAGATCCAAAAGTACGACATTCTTTGACTCATCCAAGCATGTGAAGAACTAAATGCAAAGACACATTTGTTTCATAGCTGCAGAAGAAGGCGCTCAGTCTAAAAAATTATAACACAAGACCCTGTCTGTGTTGTGTAGCTGTGATGCAGATTTTCTTCTCACGGAGGTACTGCGTCCTTTTTCCTCTAATCAACATGGAGAAGTTTTGCTGAAAATGTTTTTTTTTTTTTTTATTCACCAGATTTGTTTACATTTTCCAACTTCAGTACCCCCGGTGTCAAAAGCACAAGTCAGGCCCCATGCGGCCGTGCAGTCACTATGGCGTCACATCTCTGCCATTAATTGAAGGGCGCGTATTTGATAACTGAGTGAGCGTATCTTACAACTGCACGGCGCAGTTCTAACTAAGCGTGCGCAGAGCTCTCACCACTACTCTTTGTCTTCCTTATCCTAAAACCATATACTTTCAGGATCCTAGCAACCAGCAGACACAACCACAGAAGCAGGGGGACTGCATGTTGCATCCTTTCCCTCACTTATCTCATCCCCTCTAACTAAGATAAAAATGTACACTGATATACCAGAAGAGTTAGCAAAAAAAAAAAAAAAAAAGAGTTTGGACAACCAAGCCTACAGATGCTGTTTGTGTCTCTGTCAGTGTCAGACTGTTTCAAAGCAAAAACTTTTTACAGTTTAACACTTTTGAGAGTGAGGGAAAAAAACACCTTTTGACCAAAATTGGAATCCTTGTTTTTGGTTTCCTGCTCATCATTTTGTGCTTTGAGGACATTGAAAACACGTGAATTCCTGGTGCCGCAGTGTGTCAGCCGGCGATTGCAGGAGTCTCCCAGCCAGCCAAAGGGTAACTTCTCAGCAGAGCTGTAGGCCAACTAAAACAGTCATGCTTGAACACCTATTTCTACAGGGATGGGGGTAGGGGGGAGTGCTTTATGCTGTAATCAGGATCTCAAAACAGGCAGGCCTTTGATAAACACTCTGCTTTGTGAATTTCTCTTCTTTCTCTGACGTCTCGGCTGGCTTATGTCATCTTCTTTGATCCCACTTTTTTGGAAGTGGGTCTCTGACATACTTGCTGCTGATAATCCTCAGGTCAAGCTGTGATGAGGAGAAAGAAGCAGCCAGTGGCACCCCCTCCCTGCTGTGTGAGTGTGTGAGGTATGTAGCACCACCAGTGTTTTTTTGTCTTTCCTTCTTCTTTATGGAAACGGCTCCATTAATTTTTCAAGTGCTGTCGTAAACATCACCTCCTGGTTTGAGAGGAGATGGGATAGGGTGCTGCCCCATTAAGTGCGAGCGCAGCAGTGTTTGACTTGGACGTGTTCCTGGTGATGAGGCCAAACCTTGCAGCAGGCCTCTTGGCAGATGTCATGCCTGAGTGCTTTGGAATAATATGATAGGAGCTGGACTGGACAAGACCTATGACAGACTGGGTTGAAATCTGTGCATCAGCACTCCCAGCACAACACCGTGGTACAACGCAATCTGCATTGACCCAGGTAGTCCTACAATTCAATTTTAATCTGTTACCCAACAAACTATTAGATTAGAAACAGCACACAGACTGGAGGTAGAGGAGAGCTATTGAAGGCACAAGCATCATTTTTGTATATCCAGAATGGTTCCGAAAATAAGGGTCTTTATGGAAAACCATGGACCAGTGCCACACAATTCCATCCAGGTCATTTGATTACCTAAAGATCCTTGATGTGGAGCTGGGAGAAATATGTCAACCAAAAGCTATTTTACAACGAATGAAAAGTTCAAATCATATCTAGAAAAAAATCAGCCCCTTCACTGTTGTCACAGAGTAACTGTGACTAAAGAACAGCAGGAAGTGCACCAGGAAGACAAGTGGAATATTGGGAATTCCTTTGCATCAGTAGGAAAGACAAGGAGAAGTGGATATTTCCTGTTTGCACCCCAGCATGTAGCCCAAATCAGCTTGTGTTGCTGGCATTAAAATGCAAAGGTAAGCTTTAAAGGACTGCCTTAAACAAGTTAGCCACTGCAGATGTGTTTTCTTTCCCAGGACACTTTGAGCTGTCACTTAGTGCTCACAGCACAAGTTCAGCCCCCCACCTGCAGCCACATGACTGATCATAAACTAATAGTAAAAGAAGGACACACCAAGAGAAATGTACAATAATGGTTTGTAAAACTGCCTCCAAATTACAGAGCAGAGGTGCTCTGTTTCTCATCAGCAGTCAGTGTAGCCAAAGGTGTGAGCTGTTTGCTGGCAACTCTGTGATGCCTGTTCCCCCTAAAGCTCAATGTCTTATGGGTATTTGTGGGGAGAAAAGTTGCTAAAAAACAAACAAACAAAAAAAGTTTATTTTTCAGTTTTATTTTGAAAATTGTTAGACAGGCTTTTTTGTATTTATCTTGTTAATAGCTCCGTTTAATTTTAAAAGAAAAAAAAACTTCTGGTCAGTTGAGCAACTAATAGAATACAGTATTTCACGTCTACCCAAAAATTTACCTTAGCAAAATGCAACATGTTCAAACATCATTCATGCTCCTCGTTTTTCTAAGCAAAGTCTGATACTCAAATCAATCTTAAAGGAGAATGACGTATTTTGAAAAGGGCAACTGTCATTATATTTATTGCAGGATGTTTGATCTATCATGTGTTTCTTTCAAAGGTTTTGTATCTGCACAGAACATTCTTCCGAGCTTCTAGGTGAATTCTGGAACAGGTCCATGTACTTAGCTGGAACGGGTAGGAATCACAATCTGGTTTGGTTTGTGTCCACACGGCAAAGAACCAAAGACTGAAGTGGACTAAACCAGCTGGAAAAATTCTAGTTCCAACAGCTCCTCGTGTGGAGGTGCTATTGTCACAAATGAGCTTAGACCAGGATAGAAAAAGCAGAAGGGAAACCAGCTAGTCCTGCTCATCCTCTGAAACTCCTGCAGTTACTCACTACACCACATTTACACAGCAGAGATTTTCAAATTTTTCATGCTTCCTGCTTGACTCACTCTGAGGTTGTTTTTTCTCCTCCAAACACAAAGAGCTTACAACATTTCCTCCCTTTGGTCTTTGAAAATCCATTTGCATTCATGTTGAAGTGAAGCGTACTAGAGTTCATCTGCAAGTGAAAAAAGGATCTCAAAAGGACCAGATCTCAAATTCTTTGGTAAAATACAAAACTCTCATAGCCTTAAACTGTGACTATAGCAAATGAATAAAAGGCAGTCAATCTGGGCTGTCTTTGGGGTGAGTGCATGGAGTCCCCTTTAAGCTCCAGTCCCACCAATATCAGTCAGAGTGTGCATTTGCAGCAGCGCAATTTAACTGCAGTTTGTGTGATTGCACTATAGTGCCTCATAGCACTGTGTAGCACTGCTTGACCAACCAGGAAAAGCTCAGCAGCTTAAGCGATGTGACACTTTTACAATGGATGCAAGCTTCTTCTTCTTTTCCTTTCTGCTTTCCCTTCACGGGTCGCCACGGTGAATCAGCTTCCTCCATCTACCCCTGTCTTCTGCATCCTCTCCTCCAACACCAGCTTCCTTTATGTCTTGGTTCTCTGCATCCATAAACCTCCTCTTTGGTCTTCCTCTAGACCTCTTTCCTGCAGCTCTAGACTCATCATCCTTCTACTAATATCTTCACCGTCTCTCCTCTGGACATGACTGAACCATCTCAGTCTGACCTCTCTGACTTTTATCTCCAAAACCTCTAACATGTGCTGTCCTTCTGATGGACTCATTCCTGATTCTATCCATCCTGGTCATTCCCATAGAGAACCTCAGCATCTTCATCTCTGCTGTCTCCAGTTCTGCTTCCTGTCTTTTCCTCAGTTCCTCTGCCTCTTTGCCAAACAACATGGCTGCTCTCACCACAGTTTAGTTCACCTTTCCTTTCATTTGAGCTGAAACTCTTCTATCACACCTGACACTTTTCCCCACCCATTCCAACCTGCCTGCACTCACTTCTTCACTTCTTTTCCACACTCTCCATTATCTGGACTGTTGACCTTAGGTACTTCAAATCCTCCTTCTTTCTCTCATCTCTCTGTAACCTCACTCTTCCACTTGGGTTCCTCTCATTCACACATGAACTCCGTCTTGCTGTAGTTAACCTTCATTCCTCTCCTTTCCAGATCAAACCTCGACCTCTCTAGCTTCTCCTCCACCTGTTCTCTGCTCTCACTATAAATCACAGTATCATCTGCAAACATCATAGTCCATGGTGATTCCTGTCTAACCTCATCTGTCAGTCTGTCCATCACCATTGCAAACAGGAAGTGGCTCAGATCTGATCCCTGATGTAATCCCACCTCCACCTTGAACTCCTCTGTCACCCCAACATCACACCTTACCGCTGTCTTCAGCCCTCATCCATGTCCTGCTCTAACATACTTCTGTCACTCCAGACTTCCTCATACAATACCACAGTTCTTCTCTGTCATAAACTTTCTCCAGATCTACAAAGACACAGTGTAGCTCTCTCTGACCTTCTCTGTACTTCTCTAACATACCTTACCTTCAACGTTCCTCTCCTGGATACCAAACCTTCCCGTCACCTCCTCATAACATCTGTTTCCTGCTCCAACATGTCCATTGAAATCTGGACCAATGGCAGCTCTCTCACTTCTAGGGATGCTCCTCATCACTTCGTCAAAGTCCAGCCAGAATTTCTCTGTCTCCTCCAGCTCATGTCCTACCTGTGGGGCATATGCACTAACAACATTTAACATCACTCCTTTAATTTCTGTCTTCAGACTCTTTACTCTGACACTCTTTTTACCTCCACAACACTCCTAAGAAACTCCTCCTTTAAAATAATTCCTACTCCATTTCTCCTTCATCTCCACCATGATAGAACTACTTCAACCCCGCTCCTAAACTTCTAACCTTGCTACCTTTCCACCTGGTCTCCTGGACACACATTATGTCTATCTTCCTACTCTGCATCATGTAACTCTTTACCTTTTCCTGTCATAGTTCCAACATCCAAAGTATCTACTCTCAGTCCAACAGTCATGACTTTCCTTTTCTCTCTCTTTACAAATGTGCCTTCATCCTCTTTCTTTGTCCAAAAGTAGTCTATTTTCCAACAGCAACCTGTCAGTGAGTAGCACCGATGGCGGTCATTGTTAACCCCGGTCCAGTATGGATATAACAGGTCTAATTTGAATATTTGGTTCGACAAAGATTTTACGTCAGACTAGTTTCCCGACACAACCCTCCTTATTTATCCAGGCTTGAGATCCTGGCTTTGCATAGTTTAATTTGACTCACCAGAAATCTGTAATAAAAAGAAACATTGTAGAATGTGTGAACAAGCTCCCAATGAGTGGTAGGACATGTTGTTGCATCATAACTTGACTTTAGTTGATTATAAAAGCATAAAGATGTTTAAAAGAGTTGGTGCCTCCAGTTGTGCAGCAGATTCGTGTGAACAGCACGCTCATCATCCAACCCAGACCCCTGCCTCCTTCAGATTGTCAGCATTCTTGGCCTTTCTAGGACATGTTTCGTCTGTAAGGAACAGGCTTTGAAAGCTTCTGTCAACAACACAAATGGCCAATAATGAGGAAAATGTTCTTTCAGGTAAAAAGCATTAAACCTTTAGTTGTATGCATGGCTATATCTGGATGAGAATCAGACTAGCAGCATGATCAATGGGTCTTTCAGGATTATCTTGGGTTCCTAACCACACTTGAAACCAGCCCTCTGTTAATTTTCCATGGCCTGTTTGATATGTGTGTGATTTCCTCCTGCGTTCCCACGTGAGACCCTCATTGTTCTCCACATACAGACTCTCAGTATACTGTCAGATTAGGTGATGCCCAGGCTTGGGGAAATGGTTTCATTTCTGTCAGGAGTCATTTTTATCTTGTTCATCTTGTGGTGAAACTGCAACTAGTAGAGTTCTCAGGGAAAATTTGAGGAAGCTTTAAATTACATTGTCTATGCATATGCAGTGCTCTAAAGTTATTACTGTATATGAGAAAAGAAGTAAAATCAAGCAACTGAATTTCTTTCCACCTCTAAGTTCTACCTGTTGTTTTTTGAATGACCCATACTTCTATTTCCAAAATGATTACAACTTTTGCATCTGTCAGATTACCTTCCTGTTTCAAAAATCCCAGTTTTTCTAACTATTAGCACAGAAGGAGGAAGCACATATATTCAACAAATGAGAACACATTAAATACTAATTTCACTAAATGCACCTAATGTATTCAAATTCATAATGTACAAAGTCAAATCTAAGACATTAATTCTGTCATTTACTGTTTTCTTCTTTCCCTCCTTTTTTCATGAGTTGCTTGTGTGTGTTTGTGTGTCGTATGCGAGTGTGTTTGTATTGTGTTTGTGTGTGCATTTTTCTGTAGGTCAGGTATTTGCTCCTGTATGTTTTTGTTCATATGTCACGTGCGTACTTGTTTGTATGTGTGTTGAGTAGATGTTATGCATTGTGGGTCTCTGTGTTTTCAAATCCCTTTATGAACTTCAAAGTCTGTAGATTTTTATTTTCATTCTTTACAATACTGCTTTGCACATGCTTAAGAAAAATACTTGTTTTAAAAAAGTTTGACTGTCTGATTTTAGGGGCTCTGAATGAAAAGTAATAATGTCTATCAGAACTGGTAGTTAAAAAACATTCTTTAGAGCAGAGTAAAATTCTGTTTTTTGTCAATATGGGGTGCTGTGTGTACATTAATGAGGAAAAACCTAAATGATTTTAGCAAATGGCTGCAATACAACAGAGTAAAAAAATTAAGGGGTCTGAATACTTCTTACAGTAAGCTAACAGGAGAAATTCTATATTTAAGACAAAAAAGTAGGATTTAAAACAGAAATGATAAATGTAAAACTAAATGTTGTATTACACACACACACAGGGTGGTCCTTAACAGGGGGTAAAAATTAAAAGTTAAATTTTTATTGCTCTGACCCTCTTATTATGTTCCAATGTATAAATTAATGTCACATGCCAATTTTCATGCCAATATTCTAATATTTACAGGTAGCTCAAGCTACCTGTCAAAAATACATATCCACTCTGAAAATTCCCCATACCTGGCATTGGCAAACCAACATCTATTGTTTGAATTGATCCCCGGTACTTGAGTTTATCAGTATTTAATGTTGAATACAGTTGAGAAAAATTAACTTTTGTTACTGAAAAGGTAGGAACACTATCGTGATTCTAAAGCTGACAGTATCATACATGTCTGAAAATTTCCATAATTTGTCAACACTCATCAGTCATTTATTTCTTCTTTTCTGTATTCATCATTGTTTGTTTGGATGCGTCAGGGAAATTCTTGCGGTGCTCAGCAACAATCAGCAGCAGATACTGCAGTTGTTCTTCATCACGAGTGAGGTGTCCATTGAATTCTTGGATGAGAGCAACAGCATGTTCTGCATTGTCGTTGCTGACAGATAAACATTTGATCCTCTCTCTTGCTTCCTGGTTCTCAAGACGCTTATTCCATGTGAAGGGTGGTGTGCTCAGAAAATCCATTGGAATTTGCAGACTTGTGAATAGTTTTGCCGTATTTGATGTAACAAAGTCAGGCAGGGATTTTTCATGAACAGTTTTGAGATCCACAGATACCCTAACCAGTGGCTCATCATCACTCTTGTTGACTTTCATGGCATTCACCATTGCGGATTTTGTTTCCAATGATATGTTCGTATCAAAGAATGATAACCCTACAAGAACCTCTGAAAGATACCAGAGGTGCCCTGCCAACTTCTGACTGGCATTCTGGGCAATGGTCTTGTTTATCTCTGCATACTTACTCAACTCATGAAAGAGGGTGAGATCATTGCGTGGCGCAGTTGTTGTAATAGGAGCTTTGAACCACAATTCAAGGTACATTGTGGCGAAGAACAAGCACAGGTCACGCAAGGCTTTCTCCTCTCTTGCAGTCAGTCTGAACTGTTGCCTAAACATCCAAACTTTGAAGGTGTAGATGACTTTTGCCATCCACCTGGCTTGATGCATTGCTCCGGGTCAATACCTGTCTGTCGGACAGCAGTTTGGCACCAATTACATCATCATCTGGGGACAACAGATATGCCGAGTGGCGTGCAGATTTGGAAGCCATACTGCTTTGTGCTAAAGGCTGGTGTTAACGGTAAGTGCTGACAGTTCAATGGTTTATTTCAAAATGAGTCGAAAAAAAATAGAGATTTTGCTGCCCAGATTAGACACAACACAGCACTGACATTATAATAACCATGGCAACCAGCCACAAGTAAGTCAAAACAGGACTCAATCAGACAATGAAGAGATATTCAGATTACATTATAATCATGTTTTGCATACTAGCTTTGTATTGTTCAAACCATGTTTTGAGTAGAATATTAAATTCTCCAAAGTTCATGGAGCTTGAGCTACCAATAATTTTATTGCTAAAGATAAAGTATTTCACATGATGCGTTTTTTCCCTAAATTTAATGTTTTGAGAGGGTCAGAGATAAATATTTTGAAAAAAAAAAAAACAAGGACCACCCTAATATATATATATATATATATGTGTGTATGTATATTTTTTGCAAAGTTGTGCATAATATTTTGTTCGTGCTGTAATTGCACAGGAAATATGTGGACTGCATAGATTTTAAGTATCGATTTATACATGAATACATTAATTTGAGCCATATAAATTGCATTTATAGATCAGATTAGTGGACAAATTTTTTTTACCATACGTGTACACATCTCATGATGAAGTGTGAAGCACTAAAATACAGACACATACACACCCACATACTAACAACCTTTAAAGCAGTAAAAAAAAAAAAAAAACAGACACACACACACACACACAAAAGGAAAGAAAAGTAGCAATTATTAAAGAAGGACTAAGACCCCAGAGAAAGAAAGAGGACTCTTTAACAAACCACAATGCCACACAGCACAGCAAAATGAGAAACAGAAAAAAAAATCCTCATGTAGAGCGCTTTGTGAATTCTGTATGCTGTTTGCTGGATTTCTATCAAGAAGCAACCAAGATCCTAGGATTGCGTCCCGCCCAGATTCCAGGTAAGGGTCTGAGCGGGGAAATGTCAAAATTACCTGAGGCCGCTTCTGTGATTACGCTGAGCTGGCTGCACGGCCACACAATGTAAACTAACGGAGTTCATCACCCCATTTACTTAACTGCAGTTACCGGTTAGCCGATAAGCTAGCGTCAGCTTTCACAGAACTTACCAGTCTTTGTCGCTTCAAGAGTCCGATGAAGTTGGTCATTGTTGAGTTTCTGCCGGTGTTCCTTTTATTAGCATGTTCTGCAAACTGCAAGCATTTTGTTGTTTTGTTTGTATTTTGTTGACAACTCTATAACTTTTATACCGGAACGTAAAAACACAGAGAAACAGAAACTTACGCTTTTACCTGAGCAATGTTTTCTCCAATTTGATTGGTTGGATTGTCAGATCAAACCAACATGGCCCTAATTTGATTGGATGTCGTGCCAACATCACACACAAATGAAAACAAACAGAGACTGCGGCACAGGCTTTGTCAATATGCTTTTTTATCTTCGGATTTTTGGGAAAATAGCCAGTCTTTCCGAGTCAGATGGCTAAAGTCCAAGTCAAGTCACGAGTCAGGACTGTGAAAGTCCAAGTCGAGTCTAAAAAGTCATCAAAGTCAAGACTCGAGTCTGACTGAAGTCCAAGTTATGTGACTCGAGTCCCCTCCTCTGGCAGGATTCATGCCATTGTCAAACCCGCGGCACAGTCTGAGTCACGTGGTTCAGTCAGGCAGCGAAGCTTTGCACGTCATCACTTTCAGCTCCTCCTCTAAGAAGTGAGTCTCTTTGCACTCTGGGGAAACTCCCCCTCCCCTCCTTGGTACAGCACTCGCTGTGAAGTGTCAAAACAGAGCGTCACATCAATAAATATCCTATCTACATCTACAGATATTATAACAAATAAAGATGAATATTTAGCTGATTTTGTCTTTCATTAGTTTTCTTGAGACCGTAACTCCCATGATAAATGAGGGACAGCTTTAGGTAATTAGCGTGCTTGTGTAACACTGAGATATGGCCAGTGATGATTATTATGAGACACATTGGTTTATTTTAATTAAAAACAACAGTTTCCCATGAATCTCCTATCAGTCTCACTGGATGGAGTCTGCAGGATTCCTGCTGTTTTGAAAACTCGCTGCAGTCTGAACCACTCCATGATTCAGTCACGCAGCACAGTCACGCAGCACAGCCAGGCAGCGAAGAAATCGAATGCTATCATTTTTGGCTCCTCCCCTAGATGAAGCAAGTGTCGATACGCTCTTCACAAAAGTTCCTCCTCCACTACTCGACACGCACCTTGAAGCCTCAACACAGGACGCCACATCACTACTCACAAGGAGAAACGGCTGCAGAGGGCCCAGAGATACACTTTTCAAACAGTCTTGTTCACTGATGAGTGTCGTGCACCCCTGGATGGTCCAGATAGATGGAGTAGTGGGTGGTTGGTGGATGGCCATCATGTCCTAACAAGGCTGTGATGTCAGCAATGAGGGGGTGGAGTCATGATTTGGGCCAAAATCATGGGGAGAAAGCTGTTTGGCCTTTTAGGGTCTCTGAAAGTGTGAAAATGACCTCTGAAAAGTTAGTGGAGTTTAAGTGGCTGACCACTTTCTTCCATGATACAAAAAAAGAACTATGATTTCAGTAACAAAATGCTTGTCATGCATGACACCATCTCATGCTGCAGGAATACCTCTGCTTTATTGGCTGCTACAAAATAAGGGTCCTTAGGGTGTTCAAATGAAACTTGACCAATGAAGATATTTCTGATTGGAATAGCTTTAGGTTTCAGTAACTATGACCTCCTAATCCAACAAATGACCATTTTCAGTGTTTTAGAATTGATCAAATGTTGTGGAACTCTGTTGTATAATAATGTGGAACAATGCATTTGAAGGGTTTTATATTTGATAAAAAATACTGTTATTGAACAAACCCGTAAAGATAACATTTCATATATAATCTAATGATTAGTGACTTAAAAATGATGCTGACTGTCACAGGGTGGCCGTGGTGCAACAGTAGGCTGGTCGTCCTCTGATTGGACTATTGCAGGTTCGATTCCCACCTTGCCTGCCCATGTGTCCTTGGGCAAGACACTGAACCCACTTTGCCTCTGACGGAATTTTGGTGCCAGTGTTCAGCAGTGGAGCCACCATCAGTGTGTGAATGTGTGTGTGTGAATGGGACTGTGACTGTAAAGTGCTTTGGCCTTCAAGGAGCACTATACAAGTATCCACCATTTACCATTCGATTATTTCGAAAAATATCATTTGCATAATAACTTGGAACGCGTTGTAGAAAGCAATTGTTTCAGTTAAAAAGATGACTTAGATCAAACAATGGGATCTGTGGCTGTTAAGAATTTTTTTTGTGCTCCAATACAAACGTTGAAAGAGAACTAAACTGTTTACATCTGCTTTCATCAAGAAAATGTGAAAACGTTATGTTGGATGTTTGCGTATGTTGTGCTTTAGGAAGGATATCAGTAGTACAGACGCTTTCACATTAACTCAAGGCATCATAGGAGATGTGGTGTGAAAACATTGGCACTGATGCCAAACAGACTCAACTCTTTATGACTATGTTTATGATTATGACACATATCCCAAAATGCAATCACACTGCAACCTCGATGCAAGTTTTTTTAGCTAATTCAGCAGGTGGGAGGCAGCAGTAACATTTTGACTCTCTGAGTGGCGGCCACAGAGATATTAACAAAAATTAAACTTCAACGGAAGCCGGATGATTTTTTGACATCGGTCAGTGGCCACTGAGGCACATTAGAACATGACAAAGTTCACTATCAGCAGCTCAAGGGAACTGAGATTTGTTCAGCCTCTTTGTGGGAAGCCCATCAGGAAGCAGAAGTAATCCCATCTCTCTAAAAGTTCAGGAGTTTGTTTTGAACTTGCGGTGTGGATACCTGAGAGAGTCAACCACTACCTTTCACAATTTGGTCGGGTTCAACTCACAAATGAAAGCCCCTGATGTCATTTTTGATTTCTAAATATAGTTGTCTCAATGCTTATAAGGTCAAAACTAATTAGATTAAGAAAAATGCATCATTAACTGAAGAAAATAAAATCACGATAAAAAAGGAATTGTTATAATGAATCATAAAATTTAAGAAAAAGAAGAGGGTGCACAATTACGGATGTGGGTCAGTCGCCACAGGTAAGAAAATTAAGACCGCGTCAGCACACCTGTGTGCAAAGGGTGATTTAGGTGTCGTCAGAAAGGTGAGCGCTGTTTTGACACGTCAGCAGAAATGAGCAGACGCTGGGGCAGTTGATCTGAGAGAGCTTTCCAAAGTATCTAAAAAAGTGGAGAGGCAGTAAGATGCGGAAATATGGAAATAAGCGGGGGGTGGGGGGTTAACCGTGTGTTGTATCTTTGAATGAAGTGTCTGTAAATCCATACTGCTGAATTTACTTTATAGTTATATTTTTGTTCATTGATCATGGAGCATTGCTATTATTCAGAATTTAACTCTTTATGTTAATTGAAATTTAGTCATTAATTGTTGCTTGTAATTTAGAATTAGACAGAATATATTTTGATAAGATTTATCTCTGCACAGGTTTTTCACCTTGCTCGGTTGCTCACAACTCGAGGAATAATTGCTGTTCTGGAATCAATATCCAAATAAAGGGACAGAAAACTAGAAGTTTGAGTCATGAGTTATGAGTGGAGTCCTGATGATGTTTCCTTCCACCTGATGCCTTCCCCGTCAAGTGGGACAAAATGAACTTGACAATGCTAAAATCTTTCTGCAAATACCTAATTATAACCTTGTTCACAGACACTTTTTTGCTGAACTTTTAATTACCAAAATAGAGATCCATTTTTGCCCACTGTTTTATTTGTAGCTGCTTAACCACCTATGTCTCCTCTGTATGTAATAGCAAAAAAATGTAAGATTGACCAAACTTTAGGTGGTCACATATGAACATATTGCTTTGTCACACTGTCACTTCATTTTTTCCTAAAGTGGTTTGTCTAAAAATATTTTATTGTAATGACAGGGAGAATCTCTCTGAAGTTTGAAAGCAGCTTTAAACTGAGGAATTTCCTCCAGGTTTGTTAAAGAGCTCCAGAACTAATTGATTTGAGTGCAGTCTTATGAAGCCCTGCCCAGGCTGTGAGCCGGCACTCATTCACTTCCTTTTTCCTTCCAAAGCCTTCCACGAGGAAAGTGTCCACAGATGTGAGGCTCTGATAATGTTGCACCTGTTTTCTGTGGTATTTCAGGCAGGATAAGCAACAATCACGGAAGAACGTGTCATTATGCTGAGAGCAGAGCTATTACAGGAGTATGGACAGTGTCTTCATTTCAGTTTTTGATACAGCTTGGACTCTCCAAGATGGCAGCATGTTCTTTGATTGCTGAGTGTATGTCTGTCTGTGTTTTATCATTTTTAAAATACATGTATTTCCTTTTTTTAGCAGGCCTTTATCCTATTTTTTAGTCTTTTAATTCTAGCAGTCAATATTTTAGGGTTTGTTTGACATTTTGATGTGGATTGTGAAGATATTTGGAACTACAGCACTGCACCCTCTTGGAGCCAACTGGCCTTAGCCTGGTGCTACTTCATCCTCCTGGAGCTAACTGGC